>OY754971.1:34405925-34588425 GCA_963576475.1 Molanna angustata | reverse complement strand
TTCATTATGTTTTCAAAACTTTAGTTACTTGTTTTGGCATTTTTTTGTATTGTTTTGTTTTTTACTATTTTGTAAAGGAGAATAGATACTTTATTGGTAGGTATTTTTTTAGTACCTACATAATATTTTTTTTTTAGTTTTGAGTCAAATTTTTTTATGTAGAACTTGTTACTTTTACACTCTTGTAATTAGTATAGTACATAATTGGTCTTAATTGGTACATCTTTTTTATTATATAATTCTCAATGTTTTACACCATCTGTAGATTTATTCAATTTCTTCAAAATTTAAAACAAAACCATTTTATGAGATTTGTACAGACCCCGGAAATCATTATGTGAACGATTATTTATAAGTATGAATATAAATTTATAAGTATGAATATAAATTTATAATTAATTTGATGTGAGGCGCCTCGCGCCGGCTATAGCGCTACCGGGCAAGAGCCGGGTACTCGAAAATACTGTCGAATAGAAATCGAAAGTTTTGTATGTAGTGCCTTCTTAGGTGAGACGAGATTGGTGTATGGGCTTACATTCATGTATCGTGCTTCATTTTATAAGGCTATGCACACCCGCTCACCTATCGCTACTTACCCACGTTGTGAGACATGCTTTAATGGAGCGATGATGTGTATAAGAAGGTATAATTAGATTTTTTTAACTTACAGGTTCTTGCCTACCTGTTAATTAATTTCTAGAACCTTTGGAATTTTCTTGCTTTCATCGACTTATCTTCTTATTCGCGCCCACACAAATATAATTTGGCGTTGATTACATTTTTCATAATTATATATATTTATCATTAATTTGAACAAACAAAAGCTCATAATATAAACGTTTATTTTTTCTCCTCACTAACCCAAGGGGAGTTATGATTTCGCAATTTTTAAGGGTATATCTTTATTACAGATTATCGACTAGTATCGTGCTGAGATTGAATTCTGAAAGTTTCGTCACAATATATCTGTGTGTGTGCTATGTCTATTGTGCTGTGTGCTATGTGCTGTGTGATATGTACGGTGTGTTAATTTTACTATATTGATTATTTTTTTTTTTTTTAACATGTCTACGTAGGGGACGCCAGCTATTAGGATTTGGGTCCATTTTATTCTTCCGAAGATGCGCACTACGTAGCGGTGGGAGGGGTTTGCAATCTAGAAAAGAGTTTATTAATTCGGATTTTAAAAAGACCCGGGTTGTACCAAGATGGAAACACAGAATTCGGAAGATCGTTCCACAGTCGGGCTGCTGTATTAATAAAGGAGTTCGAGAAGCGACTTGTTCGTATATGTTGAAGGTCCACTGTGAATGGGTGCTGCGATTGAGTGAGGCGAGTGACTCTGTTGCGAGTGGGTGGAGGAGGGACCAATGATGCAAGTTCTTCTGAGCAATTCCCGTGGTAGTATCTATAGAAAATTATACTCGTAGACTAAAGTACTCATTCGATTTTTTTCAAATTTTGCAAATATGTATATCTAATACTCGCTTAGACCGTTTTGAAGGTTTCTCATTTTTTTTAATGTCAAATATTTGAAAGTGACCCCAAGACCAGGAAACTTCAAATTTGAAATTTTTATTTTCAAATTGGTAAAAAGGCACATCACTTACATAAAATGGCATTGAAGAGTTATCAAGTATTCATAATATAATATTTAATAAAAAAATAATTTAAAAAACTCATTACATGAAAATGCTGAATATTTTCCATACAAAATTTGAATACTTTATAGAATGACTTGTTAGTGAGGAGTTTAGCGTTGGCCACAACCCACTCGTTTATATTAATTTTCCTTTCAATTCGTGAGAGTCGTAAGTCTTGCGATAAGTTTTTTTTAAATAAACTCAAATCATGGCTGCTATTTCATTGTGTTTGATATATTGTTCATATTTTCAGGATTTGTCAGAAAATTACCTATTTATTTTAATCATTTTGCACACATCACATACTTAGTCAACAGTAAGCGGCTTAGAATAGTGCTTCCACTCTTATCTATTATTGTTTTAGTGTCCCGTAAGAGCCGGGTAATCGAAAATACACCAACAATAACATCTCACATGGTTCAGCAATGCATGAGGTTCACCACACATTCTGAATGTAGAGCCTTTTTGGGTGATACAAGACTGGTGTGTGGGCTTTTACGCATGTGTCATGCTTATTTTTATAAGGTTATGCACACCCGCACACCCGACGCTGGTTAGCCCACATGGTGGGATATGCCGTGATGGTATGAATGAATTAATGAAAAAATATGTGCCAATTGGCAGGCTTTTTGCCATATGGCAATATCTTCCAACCAACCATATCCATTTGGTGAGGTAAATTGTGTGTTTGATGTGTATTAATTTATTTCAATAAAATAATTAAATAATCTTCCCACTTGTTATAGTCCAACTCTTTGGATGTGCCCACTGTTAAGGTCGACTCTCCTCTTCCTTAAATTATAGGTCCTTCTGTGCTGTATTATGTCACCTAGACCAGGGGTCGGCAAAGTGCGGCTCCAGAGCCGCATGCGGCTATTTGGCTCCTTGAGTGCGGCTCTGGCACAAATATCCACGGACACGAACACGGGTTTCAGGATTTTAAAAACAGTAGAGCGACTTTAGCATTTGTCAAAAATCCTCTTAATGCTACGATAACTGAGTTGAAATTTTCTCCTTTTGGCATTGACATTGGTAACTTTGAAATACAATTGCAGGATTTAAAAAAAAAAGAAATGTGGAGCTGTAAATTTCAACGTCTTTGTATTGATTTGGTAATATTGGAGAAGAACAAATGTGATCTTAGTTCACAACACAAGTGCAGTCTGATTTGAAAGACCTGGAGAAGGAAGACATGATCATTTTCAACGTCTGGAATAGTATTCCTCACTCTTACGATCAGCTGAGAAAACTGGCGTTTGCTGGTCTTTCCCTTTTTGGTTCTACATATTCATGCGAAAAATTTCAAGCATTTTTCAAGCATGATCTTTATCAAGAGTAAAATGAGAAGTCGTCTTATTGATGAGAACCTGGAATCATGCCTTAAATTAAAAACAACATTCAAACCTGACTTACTGAAACTTTCCAGGGAGATGCAAGGACTTTGTTCGCATTAAGTGTTTGTCATTCATTGTCATGATTTAAATTTATGGATACTTTTCTGTCATATTATTGCTTAATAACGAATAAATCTTTATTTAGTATGAAATCAAGTTTTATTCAGTGTACCCGTAATTTAATGAAGGTTTAAAATCATAATAAAGGTTTACTAAATTAAAAAACAGGTTTGGTTCTCAGAATTTTTTTTAATCGTTGTAATGGTCGCACATAAAGAATAAAAAACAAGTGTAAAGAATTTAAAATAAAAAAAAACGTGTACATATTTGGCTCTTTGGCCAATAAGTTTGCCGACCACTGACCTAGACCATGGCTCTGCAATTGGTTTCGTTTTTGCACGACCCAGGAATTCGTTGGTCTTCCTCTGGATGTAAGTTGAAGAAGATCCATGGAGATTGCTTGGTTTACTATGTGATCTGGGCGTCTGCGTTCAATGTGCCCGTACCATCTCAACTGTCTTTCCTCTATCTTACTATCTACATCAGTACCTTACGCCCAGACTTCTACGAATGCATGAACTGAATAAAATAATTGAATCAAAGGACAATAAAAATAATGAAAAGAATGAATGGTTTCAACAATCAACAACGTTTCAACAATTCAGAAATTGTACGTAGAATATTTAAGTGTAAATAATTATTAAAGTGAATGAAAATATAATGTTTTAGTCGAAGTTGTGTGGACCTTCTGCAGGAAGCATCAGACCAAGTTACGAGGGTTCGACACATCTGACTTAACTGTCGTCCAACCATTTGGTAATTGGATGTCCAAATGGACGCCCTAAATCCACAATATGAAACCAAAAGTTTAACGACGTTGCCGGGCAGAATTCGGATTATACATTATTATTTTAATTTACAGTCAAAACTCGAGTTTCAACCAACATCTTAGACTTGGCTTTCTTATTAATGAGAAGCGTGACTGGTCTAGGAATAGTCTTCATTCGCAAAATCGCTATTTACAATAATTTATTCATCGAAATCAGGTGATACCTAGTGTATAGCTAGCTACGAAATTAGAATTATTTTTGAAATAAAATATTTGCATGTAACACATGAGATCCACCTGTCGATAGCGATACAGTTGAAGAATACGTACCAAACTATAAACACATAATTCCAAATAATTGAATATTTAAAAGATATTTTGTTTTCTATACAACACATGTAGGTATGTATGTATGTCAGGATATGAGAGTATGGAGGTAAGTCTGTTTCTTCCTACCCAGAATATTTAAACATCATGATGGTATGTATGTTTGTTTGGAGATTAAGTATCAAACTATTATTAAGTCTCCTTAGATATTATGTATAGGCGACTGCCATACAAATTGTATGAAGCAATGTCGTCACTAAATTCAACTTTTATAAAAAAAATTAAAATACTACTACAATATGTATATTTTTTATAGAAAATTAAATCATCGAGTTGGGGTGTTTCAGGTTTTTTTGATATTTTTTGAAATTATAGAAATAAAGGAAGTTAAAAACATAAATTTACCATAAAAAATGTTTTTCTTAATAAATAATGATTGAAAAACTCTGGAACTTTTTTGAAAAAATATATTTGAAATTTTTTATTTGTCTAGATCTAACTTTTGTGGTATTTGAGATAATATGTGGATATTATATAATAAGAATTCAAATGATGATAGCCCCTGACTGGAACAAAAATTTATAATGGTCGGCCTTCGTGGCTCAGTTGGTTATGTATCTGACTGGTGATCCGGTCCCGGGTTCGAATCCCGGTGGAGACACAATTTTTAATTGTGTTTTCAGTCTGGATCTGTGAAACGATAAATATCATAAGTCTCCAGAATGTGGCAACTTGTTATTGAGTGCGTGTTAAATAATTATTTGACATAGCACCTGTTAGTTGCCCGAGAAGCTACATAAAATAAAATAAAAAAAAAATAAATACTGGGCATAAATTTTTTTGGTTAAAATATTATTTGCATTATGAAATTTCAGGTTCTGTACATCAAGCGTATCAATAGTTGTAAGAGGAGAACGGACACTCATACACACACACACACAACACACACACACACACACACACACACACACACACACACACACACACACACACACACACACACACACACACACACACACACACACACACATACATATAAAATTTTCTACTGCGAATTCTGAGAATTCAAATCGCTCAAAATAATGACGTAGGTGTATCTTTTGCATTTGTTTGTTCCCGGTACGAAATCGCATTATTCTCAATAAGTAAGTGAGGTTTTCCATATCCTAATATCTTCGAAATGATATTTTGATACAATTTGGATCCACTTGTATTGGCTGAGCAGTGAACGATATTTGAGATAGATAGTGAAGGAATGAACCAAGAAAAAAACGTTTTTCGACCCGAATCTGAACCTCATCATTTTTTTTATCACGTACTGAGATTGTAAAATATATTGTTTACACCAAACACTTTAGAATTGTGTATGGAGAAAATACAAGAACGGTTATAAATCGCTTTCGAGTGTTTTCTTCGTAAAAAATTTACAACTTATACGCGGGCAAATTTTTAAATAACTCATTTCCTTGATCCAATTTATGTATTAAAATGGTTTCTATATAAACTTTAATATTTTTTAACAGATTTTTAAAAATCTGTTAAATATATCTTGGACTCCCGACAGGGAAAAGAATCCAATGTTTGCGCATATGCAATTATAAAAATATTCGATTAAACTTTAATACATTGTTATTTCACTGTTCCCAATCATTTATTAAAAATTATTCAGAATTATTGTATATATAATATACAATCATAAAAAATATAAAAACAACATTATAAATAAGTACACAAATTATTTTTCAATCATAAAAAGTGTTTGTGTTATTACATTTAAAATTAATATTACGTCTGTCATTCAACTTGAATTTACTTCGAATATTTTTTATGTTGCATATTCGCAAACATTGGACTTTTTCCAGTTGTGAAATGATATTTTAATGACAATATTTTTTAATATCTTAATAGAGACGAAGTTGGAATTTCAAGGGGACATTATTTCATTATTTACCAATCAATTTCTCAATGGAGTGCGTTCCAAGCAGTTTTTTCGTCATTTCAAGAATGTCAATGGTATATTTTATGTCTTACTATAAATATGGTCATAAGTCAGTAGACCTACTCCACAGTTGTCGACAATTAATTTTTCGTATCTTCTAGTTCCGGTAAATCTATGTTATTTTAATCATACTTCAATTGAAATAGATTTCAAAGAAAATCAGAGCTGTCAAGATTTGAAAATGAATTTTTAACCAAATATTAATGTTTATTACATAAAGAAATGTGACAAGTTTTATACAAATTACTTTTTAGTTATAACGACACGACGACCCATATTCATTAACGTTGGATCAAAACTGAAATCTTTTCATTAAAAAACATAAAAGATTCCATTCAACTAGATATTACAGGAGACTTGAGACTGGAGATATAATTCAACGAAGTTCCAGACTCCAATTCAATTATATCTTAGCCGCAAAATAATTCAATGGATAATTTTTATGCATATCTTTCATTCATACCATCACGACATATCCCACAATGTGGATTAACCAGCGACAGGTGTGTGGTTATGCATTGCATTGAAAATTATGATCATAGAAAAGAGTGGAAGAACTTCTTTATGTACCAATGCCTCACAAAATTTCTTGTTATTGCATATTATTTATTTGTTTATTTATTTATTCATTTATTTATTTATTTATTTATTTATTTATTTATTTATTTATTTATTTATTTATTTATTTATTTATTTATTTATTTATTTATTTATTTATTTATTTATTTATTTATTTATTTATTTATTTATTTATTTATTTATTTATTTATTTATTTATTTATTTATTTATTTATTTATTTATTATTAATTTATTTATTTAGTTTATTTATTTATTTATTTATTTAACTAGATTAAGTAATATTACTGCTGCCCAACTAGGAAATCCTGTTCTAGGACTAGCAAATATTGTTGCTGAAAATTATTACAAACCTTATCATAAGATAAAAATATCTATCTGATAATATCTGAATTCTTCTTCATTGCTATGAACTGTTATTACATTCAATCTTTTTTTTGTGTTTTTTATGCTTTTCTTCTGTTATCTTTATTGTATATATATTTTTTTTATTTTTGTCATGTCATCCTAATTGCCATATCATATTGTATTGAATATTAACTCTGGAATAAATTGCCGTTTGACAATAAACCCGCCAGTGCGCCAAATTATGTGTACAGGAAGATACAAAAAATAATAATTAAGACATAACAAATTGGTGGTATGTAACTCAATGCATTTTAAATTATAGTTATTCAATATTTGATTTGCTACGTGTCATCAATATCATCAATATATAATATGCTTCACGTGTTTTATATAGATACATAAACGTTAAACGCACCATATTGCACTAGGTATTTTTTAATCAAACTAAATTGATTATTTTTCAACATATATATTTCCCTTATAATAGGAAGACCGTTTCGGCTGACTAGGACCTTATCAACTGGTAAGCATAGAGTAGTGTCTTTTTCTTATATACTAGAAATCGCTTTACTATACAAATTACTTTTTTTGCATTGGTTATTCTTTCATATTTTAATCCTATCCAATATTTCATTTATATAATGTGGATATAAACAACTGCATTATTGGTGTTTTATTTTACCCTAAAGCTATTTTTTAAATATATGTTTTTATCCTAGGTTGTTAAATATTTTATTGGGAACTGGAAACATAATCATGTGGGCATCGTCTGAAGGACAGTCCTAGTATCTCTTGTCTATCTTTCTAATGATCGCCTTTCAGATAACCAGCTCTGTTCAAGTACCACATTCAAATCCATTCAAAATCCAACTTATTCACCAATACCTACTCCATACTCACTTGTCAACGACACTTTGCTTACCATAAATTTGAAAGCATCATAATGTATTCTATAGATGTATGTACCTTCCTATTTTATATTTTAGTTTAAAATGGTGTTTTTTATTTTATACCATAACGCCGTATCCCTACTTGGGGTAGGCAGAGAGGACCGAACGCCAGATACCTATATGTTGACATACATGTTTTGCCACATTTACATCCATGCATCGCATCATACATGCTCTCCTATTATTCTGACTTCGTATATTACCATCTTTCAAATTCAGACTTTGTGTATTCCTGATGACAATGCACGTTGAAATGTTTCTAGGTAGTTTGATTCTTTTTCGTCATCTTTGTTCAACGTTCGTTCAACAATCGTTCAACGTTTAGCTAATCAGAGTGACTGTTACAAAATGCAATGTTTATTGCACAAAACCCACAGTAATAACAATTTAATAAACTTTAAGTTTCTTTTGGGGGGTTAACGCCGTCTGTCAATGGAAAACATGATTTCTAATAGTCGGCCGTTTATACTATAACGCTTAAAACATAAAAAAAGGGGTTCATTCAAAAACGCAGAGTCATTGAACACGCTGTCACTACGCACCGCTCTAGGTAGTTCAATATGATGAAAAATAATATTGTTGTAAAGACAATATTTGTGATCGATGACCTCCCCTCGCGCGTTTACAACTACTCGAAGACGGATGTACTTTTTAAATACCTTTGTTAGAAAATTTACATCAATACTATCTTAGCCTCAAAGCACGTCTTTTTTCTTTGTAACATCTCTATAATTTCCCGTCTTATCGTGAGGCAAGGATCTACCACTGCATTGACTCACTCTACAACAGACAGTACAGTATCTGATATGATGCTTCTCCACAATATTCTTAATAATGAAATTGAATCACCTGCACTTTTAAATATCTTTCAACAGACCCGTAGAACTAGACACACTCCTTTTTTCCATCTAACCACTCAGCACACTAACTATGCTCAACATGCAACAATCTACAGAATCTGTAATACATACAATAGGCATTTCCAAGAGTTCGACATATTCTTACTAAACGCCCCCCACATTTAAAAAATATATCGGACTTAAAATTTCATCCTCATAATCTTACTCTACACTAAATACCGCACACATTTATATATATATATATATATATATATATATATATATATATATATATATATATATATATATATATATATATATATATATATATATATATATATATATATATATATATATATATATATATATATATATATATATATATATATATATATATATATATATATATATATATATATATATATATATATATATATATATATATATATATATATATATATATATATATATATATATATATATATATATATATATATATATATATATATATATATATATATATATATATATATATATATATATATATATATATATATATATATATATATATATATATATATATATATATATATATATATATATATATATATATATATATATATATATATATATATATATATATATATATATATATATACAATTTCACACATCATTCACACAATATCTCACCATAATATGTAACTATTCCTAACTTATGCCATTTTGGGAAGATTGCGTGGAGTTGCTCAGGTTGTATCTTATGAAGTTAGATTATTATTAATATTTTTATCAATAATTGTTTTAATTATAACATATAGTTTTATAGATTTAGAGATTTTCCAAAGCATATACTACAATAACTCCAGTGACAACCTGTAATTGGCCTTAATATTACTCAAATCATCTTTATTTTATATAATTTATTATACGCTGTATGTTGTCCTCTAAATTTAGATGGGTCGATGGCAGAGCGGTTAGCGCGCTGGGCTAGTAATCCAGTGGTCGCGAGTTCGAATCCTGCCTCGACCGATTTCGTTCACCTACAGCACAAGCATTTATGCTTATTTTAGGGAACGTAGGAAGATGTATATGTACTTGTTAAACAAGGACATATTCATTTTTTATATTTAAAAAAAATACATATATAAATAATGTGATTATCAAATCGTTATTACCTGCAATGGTATCCTGTCACAGAATAAAAACAGCCTATGACGTGAATCTGGCTGTCACTGAATCTTGGTCTTTATATACATAATATTTTATTCTCACTTTGGCAGAGCATCCATGACCCGACCAAGTTAAAGCCCACTTTAATGGATTTACTAGGAAGTCCAGCTCACAACAAACAGAGATGCGGATTTGCAACGGTTTAAAAATCAGTTTGTGTTTCTCAGTAACATTTGTTTCAGTTGAGCTCGGTGGCATTTGGAAATATTTGTCTCACACTGTATGTTGTATGTCCGTGCCAACATACTCTATTCTGTTCTAACGTTCTGTTGGAACCGCTCGCTGTCCTATGTTATAGCATAATATATAATATGTTCTAGGACCAGGAGTCGATAACATTTAAGCAGTCCTCTGCTAAGGTATTATTGAATTGTTAAAGGGCCCTCCAACTTAAGTCCATCCTGTTTTATATAATAAGAAACCTTTGGAGTCCATAATGTACAAACGATAATATTTGCATAGAATTCTTAATTCAATTTAACTATTTGAGATCCCCGCTTGTGGTGGTAGAGTGGTTAGCGCAGTGAGTTACTAATTCAGTGATCGCGAATTCGAATCCTGCCTCGACCGATTTCGTTCACCTATAGCACAAGCACTTTTGCTTAATTTAGGTAATGTAGGAAGATGTATATGTACAATGTGAATGAATGAATGAATGAATATTTCCAACATGATAAATATTATTACAAAGGAACAAAAATCCTTTTTTTTAGTTTATACCTAATTACAATTTTACAATTATTATTTTTTTTCCGCACATTTGGAAATTTTACTGCCTCGCTAGACATAGGGTCGTATTACGCATGTTATATAAGAAAACGGTAAGATAATCTTTCCCTGTCCAAATTCTCAAGTCGTATACAGAAGTTATTCTGTAATACCAAATAACTTCTGTAATACGACTTGAGAATTTGGACAGGGAAAGATTATCTTTCCGTTTTCTTATATAACATGCGTAATACGACCCTTAGTCTGTTCTGAAGCAGTACTGGTTTTAAATTGATATGGCTACTCTGCGATCATATGTACAAGGACATGTACAAGGACATATTATCATATTAAATAGAAACGACGACGTGTACGACGTATTTATTCTACTTTATCGATTATAGACTAGAGTACTCATTCGATTATTTTCAAAATTTGTATAAATAATACTCGCTTAGACCCCATTAAATTTTGATCAATGGTTCTCAATTTTATTTACTGGCAAATATTCCAAAATGTCCGCAAGCTCAGAAAACTTATAATTTTATATTTTTATTCTCAAATTCCTAAAAAGCACATCACTTTCATCGGCATTGAAGAATTATCGAGTTTTCGTAATAAAATATTTGAATGAAAAATAATTTAAACAAATCATTTCATGAAAATGCTGATAATTTTCCATACAAAATTTGAACACTTTGTGGAGTGACTTGGTAGTGAGGAGTATTGCGTTGGCCACAACCCACTCGTTTAAGAATGAATATGGTCTTCTGAAAAAACTGTGAAAAAAAAACAATGAAATTTGTCCAGCGTGTTCTTAGTGACCAATAGTAAATTTCGGCCTTGTTTGACCGAAGCCGAAGGTATTTTTTTTCGGCCGACGGTGGCCGAAGCCGAAGTTGGATATTTGGTCGAACACTAATTAATACAAAAAAATGTAATTTTTTTTTTTCAAAATCAATTTAAATAGTTGACTTCAAATCGACAAAGTGCTTTGCATGGCACGCGTGCCGTTGGTTTCCGTCGCATGTTAAATGGTAGGTTTATTGTACCAAACAGAGAAATGTTGTAGAAAACAACCAGCACATAGGTATATACATTTATATTCGCTGAAATGTTCAAAACATACCATCCAGTGAAGGTATTATTTATTTTTAGATTTCGCAACATGTTGTAGCAACTCCATGAAACGCATTTGAATTTAAAAGTTTTTTGAAATAAGAATAGAACTTTGGAATATTTTTACCTGGTTTGAAATAACACTGGGGGGGAAATGCGTATTATTTTTAAAATGCTCTTGCGTTTTATTGTAATGTTGCCATCACTTAATTTAAAACTGTAGCAAAGGAACACTCAAATGTTATTTTCTTGTTTTCTCAACAGATATTTTTGAGTGTTTTCCAGAAAATGTGGGTGTAGTTTTCTTATGTCAAATCCTAAGGGAAGTTTTTGTTTTATTCTCTGTCAAACGGTTCTGTTGAATTCAACCCATACCAATAGCGGAATTG
Source organism: Molanna angustata (assembly GCA_963576475.1). Taxonomy (NCBI): domain Eukaryota; kingdom Metazoa; phylum Arthropoda; class Insecta; order Trichoptera; family Molannidae; genus Molanna; species Molanna angustata. The sequence continues at coordinate 34,576,073 of OY754971.1, read as the reverse complement.
CGAAATGTTGCTAGAGTTTTTGAATATTTTACATTTATTAAATATTCAAGTTCACTTGTTTTTAAATGATAACTGGTGGTAAAAATATATTTAATTCACCGTGAAAAAGATGTCTCACAAAGCCATATAAATGTAATTGAAACACTTATTAATGTAATTGAAACACAAAAATTATTAATGTATGATATAAATTATTAATGTATGATATAAATTATTAATGTATGATATAAATTATTAATGTATGATATAAATTATTAATGTATGATATAAATTATTAATGTATGATATAAATTATTAATGTATGATATAAATTATTAATGTATGATATAAATTATTAATGTATGATATAAATTATTAATGTATGATATAAATTATTAATGTATGATATAAATTATTAATGTATGATATAAATTATTAATGTATGATATAAATTATTAATGTATGATATAAATTATTAATGTATGATATAAATTTATCTTTTTATATGTTTTGTCAGGTGTTATAAACGAACGTTAATCTATCTTACTTTGCAACTCTTTCGTTATGAATAAAAGTCCCTTACAAGGCGAAACTATCATCCTATTAATGGTAAATATTCTATTTTACCCAAAAAAGGGGGCTTGAATTGTGTTGTATATATCATATAGCTTTACGTACAACTAATAGGTATGTCAAATATTTATTTAACATCATCATCAGCGTCACAACCCTTGATGGGTCCTAGCTGCCTCCAAGAATCTTCTCCAAACTGCTCTATCGTTGGCTGCCACCTTCCAGTTCTGCGCTTTCTTACGTCTACTTGCGTCTCCCTACGCTTCTTCTACTGATTGGATCATTAGTCATCCCTTTTTGGTAGCTCCAGATCATCCATACGGTGTAAATGTCCCAACTAGCGTAGTCTGTTAATCTTAATGAACTTGACAACGTTAATGTCCTGGTAAAGATAAATAATTATTTAACATGCACCCAATAACAAGTTGCCACATTATGGAGACTTCAGGTCCAGACAGAAAACACAAATAAAAACTGAGTCTCCACCGGAAAATAAACCGGGATTTCTACAACCTTGATATATTCTTACCTCTAATACCAATATGAAATTAATTATTAAATACCTATAACTTCAATTCACTGTTATTACACTAACTAAAACTACTATATTATATTGTGGGGCAGTGCAGGATGACGACCATCTGCTGTCCTGCCCAGAACTGGACGAAAGCTGTCACATGGACGACCTGATAAGACTAACCGACAGGGCGATTTCCGCCACCACACATAGGAGTTCCGGACTCGTTAAATCAGTAACTATAAATTGTTTTTTTTTTACTATCATACACTGTCATTTGTTTATGCCAGTCGAATGACATTTTGTAAAATTCTTTTATACAGAATAAACATAACCTAATTTCTGTTTTATTGTGCCTTGGAGATCGACAGGCTATTACGTCAAATGTAAAAAGAATTGATTTTGATATTTTCTATAGGAATATTTAACATAAGGTATACCAGTTGGCAAATATACATACATATTATATCCTACGTCTTAAGCAATACTCCATGTCTCAAATATTTTCTGCCAATATTGTTGCTCAACAAATTGATTATTTTTAAAAATCACGAAGTGCATAGTTGCTCAACACTGATTATTTTACAACAATGAAGTAGTGAATTGTAGCTTAATTGCACTTTACACAAAGGACATTTTTAACATAGTTAAATCGCATAATCTACTTGCACACTGCTACGCCGATGACTGGCAGCTGTACTTTTATTCAACTCCGAGTGAGTCATGCCTTCTAAAAGACAAAATTTGTCTGTGCATCGAAGAGATAGAGCGGTGGATGTCTTCAAATAAACTTAAACTATGTAAATCCAACTAAGACCGAATTTCTCTGGACGGCCACACACCGCCGGCAGCATTACAAAGACAACACTTCTGTCTCTGTTGCAGACACCGACATTATTCCTAAGTCCGCCGTTAAACTTCTGGGAGTACATATTGACCCCAGTCTAAGTCTCAAAAAACAGATAAACAGCACAACATCCTCTGCTTTCTACCACTTACAACGAATAAAATCTATCAAACGAAATATACCTACGGAAGCAACGAAATCTCTAGTAAACGCATTCGTTATTTCCCGCCTGGACTACTGCAATGGTATCTACGCAAACCTTCCAAAGCTGGAGCTAAACAAACTTCAATCCGTCTTCAACGCTGCTGCTAGGCTAATCACCGGAGCCGCGAAATTCTCACACATATCCCACCATCTACGAAATCTTCACTGGCTTAAAGTGCCAGAGAGAATCAAGTACAAATTATGTTTGTTGACTTTCAAAGCGATCCATGGCATGGCTCCCACGTATCTTTCAGACTTCTGCATCCCTCTCACGGTAAACGAGCGACAACAAACACTTCGGTCAGCCACCACATCCGTGATTGGCAAGTTGACTGAAATAAATAGAGTCAACACTTCATCTTTCGGTGATCGTGCTTTTGCTGTGGCCTGACCAGCCTCGTGGAATAAACTACCACCTGAACTGAGGCAAATCGACAACTTAGCACTATTCAGGAAACACCTAAAAACTCACTTCTTCCGCGAGTCTTACAATAACCCCTAATATATTCAAAGCGCCCTTGAGGTGAGGTTATCACAAAAACGGCGCTATAAAAATAATCCAAATTTATTATTATTAATAATTTGAGTATTATTTATAATTAATGAAGTGTATTGTTGCTCAATAATTTGATTACTTTTATAAACAATTAATAACTTCTGAGATGTATAATAAAATCTATAAGATTTAATTCTTCTGCATGTGTGTATGTCACTAAACTCTGAATATACAACCGGCATAATAACACTTTACATAGTTCACCACCTATCCTGAATTTTGCCTTTTTAGACGAGACGAGACGAGGTGTGAATATACACTAATGTGTCGTGCTTCATTTTATAAGTTAATGCACACCCGCCCACCTGTCGCTGGTTACCCCACATTGTGGCATATGCCGTGATGGTGTATGACTATTTTTATATTTTCTGCAGGACAACGTCTGCCGGGTCCGCTAGTTGCCTTATAAATATCTCCTACATTCTACACAAGGCTGAGTATTGAGCAGAGGGCTAAAGTATGCAGTTGATAATGTAGTGTATTTTTATCTTGACATTTATATTTGAAACAATTTCAAGAAACGCTTCACCTATCAAGGAACGTAAAGAATAATATATTGTACAAGAGAAGCTTTAAAAAGGTTACTCATACTTGGTGGAAATTACCATAATAATGTTGTCGTTTACAACACACTAAAATAATATAACGTTTCCGAAGAAATATATCGCTTTCTGATTAAACAAAATTTTATTTCGTATATATTATTTTTTTATCGAATATATAGCATAATGATTCTGTTTCAAATACAAATATAATAGTAATATTAATACTAGTTGCATGTAACACATGAGATCCAACTGTCGATAGCAATAATGGTAATAGTTATCAACAAAAAGCCTTTTAGGTATTGTTCTAAAGAACTTTTTAAGCAATTCAAAGTATTGGATGTGAGGCAGCTTTATACCAGATCAATATTAATTCTATTTCTAAAAAACAAACTTCCTCAAAAATACTCCATCTTGAATAACACAAGAGGTAAAATATCGGGTAACTACTTGGTGCCAAAAATGAATACTAAATTTGGGCAAAGATTTTTTGTATTTACTGCACCTCGAATTTATAATAAACTGCCATCGGACCTTAAAGGGTTAACTCAATTCAAAGCCCGTGGTACCAAGTGGCTACTCGATGTGGGTAGAACCCAAAATGAAAGTAACGTTGCAACAATAATTTCTTAACTAATTATTTTTTGTTGTCTGTTTATATTGTGTTTACTTTTATTTATTTCACTTTTAAAACTGTATTTTTATTTAAAATTATGTAATTATTCCTAATGTTTATTTTTATAGATTTCTTATTCTTTTGTTTTTTACTGTAATGTAATAATTTCACAAATGTACAGGTGGCTGCTTCAGAACAGATTTATTCTAGTGAGGCGGCTATCTTATATTAAAATAATATATATGTTTATATGATCATAAATAAATAAATAAATAGTATGTATAGTTGAAGAATAAGAATCAAACTATAAACCCATAAATCCAAATTTTTAAAAATTAAAAAAAAAGGTTGATATGTATGTCAAGATAGGACAGTATGGAGGTCAGTCCTCTTTTCCTGCCGGAATATGAAAACGGCATGATGGTTTTGTATGTATGCTAGATTAAGTATCAAACTATTAAGTCTTCTTACATATTGTGTATAGGCGACTGCCATACAAATTGTATGAAAAAATAATGTCGTCACTAAATTCAATTTTTAAAAAAATTGAGATGTACGTCTACAATATTAATATTTTATATAGAAAATTAAATTACCTAGTTAGGGTGTTTCGGCTTATTTTGATATTTTTAAAAAAATTGGAAATATAGGCAGTTAAACTCATAAATTTATCATAAAAAATAATTTTCTTATAAAAAATGTTTGAGAAACTCTGGAATTTTTTTAAAAAAATTTATTTGAGATTTTGTATTTGTCTATGTTTATACCAAATTTCAGCGTTCTAGCTTTTATGGTTTCAGAGATACATGGAAAAATAAACCAAAATTTTAAAAGTTGATAACCCCTGACTGAAACAAAAATTCACAATTCTGAGTATAAAAGTTTTGTAGGCTTATAATTGTTTATATATTCTGAAATTTTGGGCTCTGTAAATTGAGCTGATCAAAAGTTATAAGGAGGGGGGACAGACACACACACAGACACACACACACACACACACACAAAACTCACATAAAATGTTCTACTCCGAATTCTGAGTATATCCATATATGGGAACATATATATGCTGCGAGGCCTCTATTTGGTGTTATTAGCATGCAAAAAGTCCACTACGCCATACAAAATGTTCCTTCGTACACGCATCTTGGATTTTAACTGCCTCTTCCTTCAATAGAATTTCATTCTCTTGAACGAATCGACAGTTGGATAACATTGTTTATTGTTTATTGTTATATTATAAAACATAGGCTTGAGATAAGCGCTTGTTCTCGTCAATTGCATTATCAAAAAATAGATATTATCAGCATATATCAAAATACATTATATCACGAGAAATTATCAAAATACATCACAATGTCACAAATACATCAGCAGAAAAGGAAAAAAAACATGACATATAAAATTAAATGAAATAAACAATTAATCGACGCCAATCGGAATGTAAAGAGTTTTGATTGGCATCATGTCAAAGACACAATAAAAAGTAAACAACATTATCAGACGGCAGTGAATGGGCAAAGCTATTCATACATTTCATAATAAAATATTATAAACACAAAATATATTAAAGTCGTCCTGATGACGCTTGAGTAAATTTACTTTTCACAATTGAGTAAAGAATTAATCGACGCCAATCGGAATGTAAAGAGTTTCGATTGGCATCTTGTCAAAGACATAATAAAAAGTAAACAACATTATCAGAAGGCAGCGAATGGGCAAAGCTATTCATACATTTCATAATAAAATAATACAAACACAAAATATATTAAAGTCGTCCTGATGACGCTTGAGTAAATTTATTTTTCACAATTGAGTAAAGAATTAATCGACGCCAATCGGAATGTAAAGAGTTTCGATTGGCATCTTGTCAAAGACATAATAAAAAGTAAACAACATTATCAGAAGGCAGTGAATGGGCAAAGCTATTCATACATTTCATAATAAAATAATACAAACACAAAATATATTAAAGTCGTCCTGATGACGCTTGAGTAAATTTACTTTTCACAATTGAGTAAAGAATTAATCGACGCCAATCGGAATGTAAAGAGTTTCGATTGGCATCTTGTCAAAGACATAATAAAAAGTAAACAACATTATCAGAAGGCAGTGAATGGGCAAAGCTATACATTCATTTCATAATAAAATAATACAAACACAAAATATATTAAAGTCGTCCTGATGACGCTTGAGTAAATTAAATTGAGCATTTATTGAGACAAAAAAGTTGTATACATACAAACTAAAGAAAAGAAGATGATTATACCTACATTAGGATGAGCCGTCCATATAAGGAAGAATTTTAAAACTTTCCACTACTATGGAAGAGTGGAGACTCATGATTTAACTTTTTAAGCGTATTTTTTACATTAATTTTTCAATATCATGTATAGAGTTTTTACTTTGAGTTTTGTCGTGATGTTTTTGTGTATATGCCGTGATCCGCATGCCGTACACTAATATAAAAAGTTGTGTCCTCTGTAGGTACAGACTAACCTGAAAAGTTGATAACCCCTGACTGAAACAAAAATTCACAATTCTGAGTATAAAAGTTTTGTAGGCTTATAATTGTTTATATATTCTGAAATTTTGGGCTCTGTAAATTGAGCTGATCAAAAGTTATAAGGAGGGGGGACAGACACACACACAGACACACACACACACACACACACACACACACACACACACACACAAAACTCACATAAAATGTTCTACTCCGAATTCTGAGTATATCCATATATGGGAACATATATATGCTGCGAGGCCTCTATTTGGTGTTATTAGCATGCAAAAAGTCCACTACGCCATACAAAATGTTCCTTCGTACACGCATCTTGGATTTTAACTGCCTCTTCCTTCAATAGAATTTCATTCTCTTGAACGAATCGACAGTTGGATAACATTGTTTATTGTTTATTGTTATATTATAAAACATAGGCTTGAGATAAGCGCTTGTTCTCGTCAATTGCATTATCAAAAAATAGATATTATCAGCATATATCAAAATACATTATATCACGAGAAATTATCAAAATACATCACAATGTCACAAATACATCAGCAGAAAAGGAAAAAAAACATGACATATAAAATTAAATGAAATAAACAATTAATCGACGCCAATCGGAATGTAAAGAGTTTTGATTGGCATCATGTCAAAGACACAATAAAAAGTAAACAACATTATCAGACGGCAGTGAATGGACAAAGCTATTCATACATTTCATAATAAAATATTATAAACACAAAATATATTAAAGTCGTCCTGATGACGCTTGAGTAAATTTACTTTTCACAATTGAGTAAAGAATTAATCGACGCCAATCGGAATGTAAAGAGTTTCGATTGGCATCTTGTCAAAGACATAATAAAAAGTAAACAACATTATCAGAAGGCAGCGAATGGGCAAAGCTATTCATACATTTCATAATAAAATAATACAAACACAAAATATATTAAAGTCGTCCTGATGACGCTTGAGTAAATTTATTTTTCACAATTGAGTAAAGAATTAATCGACGCCAATCGGAATGTAAAGAGTTTCGATTGGCATCTTGTCAAAGACATAATAAAAAGTAAACAACATTATCAGAAGGCAGTGAATGGGCAAAGCTATTCATACATTTCATAATAAAATAATACAAACACAAAATATATTAAAGTCGTCCTGATGACGCTTGAGTAAATTTACTTTTCACAATTGAGTAAAGAATTAATCGACGCCAATCGGAATGTAAAGAGTTTCGATTGGCATCTTGTCAAAGACATAATAAAAAGTAAACAACATTATCAGAAGGCAGTGAATGGGCAAAGCTATTCATACATTTCATAATAAAATAATACAAACACAAAATATATTAAAGTCGTCCTGATGACGTTTGAGTAAATTTACTTTTCACAATTGAGTAAAGAATTAATCGACGCCAATCGGAATGTAAAGAGTTTCGATTGGCATCTTGTCAAAGACATAAAAAAAAGTAAACAACATTATCAGAAGGCAGTGAATGGACAAAGCTATACATTCATTTCATAATAATAATACAAACACAAAATATATTAAAGTCGTCCTGATGACGCTTGAGTAAATTAAATTGAGCATTTATTGAGACAAAAAAGTTGTATACATACAAACTAAAGAAAACAAGATGATTATACCTACATTAGGATGAGCCGTCCATATAAGGAAGAATTTTAAAACTTTCCACTACTATGGAAGAGTGGAGACTCATGATTTAACTTTTTAAGCGTATTTTTTACATTAATTTTTCAATATCATGTATAGAGTTTTTACTTTGAGTTTTGTCGTGATGTTTTTGTGTATATGCCGTGATCCGCATGCCGTACACTAATATAAAAAGTTGTGTCCTCTGTAGGTACAGACTAACCTGAAAAGCCGATGAATTTCATATTGAAGTATCTACATTAACTTAGAGCTGATTAGTTTTCCATAGACAACGGTTCATTCCATCCATTATTCCATCACACAGATTCAGTTTTGAATATTATATAACTGAATAAAATCCATTTTTATACTACGTAATCCAATGAACTGAAGAAAGCCTTTTATTATTATAATTATAAATTATTATGAAAAACCTACAAATTTTGATCATCGCCCCAAAGTAATATGTAGGTACCGAAAATGGCTTTTTTGCCAACAAAACAAATTTAGCGAGAAGCATTTTTCATAATGATAGAGATTTTTCCGTTTGATCTCTTCAATATTAATTGGAAACAAATGTTTTGACAAGGAGGCATACAAAAAATCCAATTAATTTTGTCCTCCCAGCTTTTCCAACGTTGTTCTTTTAATTAATAAAAATAATTAATACGGACTCGTACCAAACCGACTGAGGTTATAAGAACACTCTAATAATATATAAGTAATTAATCTCTAATATTTGTGCCGGCCATTGAGAACGGCCATATGAAAACTTGACTATCATCACGGAATAACGAATGTTATCGTTTTATTAATAAATCAAAGTTATCATAAATAGAATTCCTTTTAAATATTATTAAGCGTATATGTAATACAGGATGGTTTTGATCAATATTAAACTATATAATGTTTAATATTGTCAGTAATTTTCTGATCATCTTTTCTATTTAGCTTACGTGGCATTCCACCCAATAATTTGGATGATTTCTGCCAGTATAAAAATATTATTAAATTATTTTGAGACTTGAGGTTAATGTATTATAAACTAGCTTTTATGTCCCGCCGTTGGCCAAGAATGTAAATTAGTGAAGGAATAAGCAATCGTTTATATACCTACATAATATTGTCACACATAATTTTTTTTAACCGTAGTATGAAAAGTAGTTTGAAATTTAATTGAGTTTAAGCGGTGTAAAATCTTAAAGTGATGGCCACAATCAATTTGCTTTTATATATAAGCACATACAATTTCTGCACGCATGGACTATGGGAAATGATTTTAAATATGACTTATTATAAAAAGACAACGTCGTAAAGAGTTTGGATTTGGCCACAACCCCTATTTTTATATATTGTCATCGAACGCAAATAATGTGTTTTAAATATTTAGTAATTTTGGATGATGGGAAATGGTTTAAAAATTGATTAAACAAAAGTACTGAAAATATTCTAGTGTTGGTCCCATCCCATTCGTTTTTATATTTTTCGTCAAGTCTGCATATAGTTTATTATAGTTTTGCACAATAAAACTGATAGACTTAAAACTGACACATAAGTCTACATTACAGAAGAAGAAGACTTAAGCTATGTTAAATAGTTTTTAATATGAATATAAACGTTGTGAAGATCCAGCAATGGCCACAACCCCGATTTTTTATATATTGTCATCAAAATGAAATGTGTAGTTATTGAAAATTAAGCAATATATGATGATATAATAAATGGTGTAAATTTGATTGAACAAAAGTAATGAGAAGATTCTAGTGTTGGTCACATCCCATTCGTTTTTATGTATTTTCATCAAGTATGCATGTTGTTTATAATATTTCGTTACAATAGACTATTAGACATAAAACTAATCCAAAAGACTAAATAAAAAAAGAAGTAGAAGTATAAAACTATAACAAATAGTTTGCAATAAAAACTGACCCAATGGTCTACATAGAAGATGAAATAGAAGAATTACACATTAGGAAATGTATTATATAAAAAACTGACCAAAATGTCTTCATAAAAGAAGAAGAAGATGAATTGAACTATAGGAAATATTTTATATAAAATTCACCCAACATCTACATAAAATAAGAAAACGAAGAATTAGACTAAAGGATAGTTTGTTTAAAAATAGTTTGTTTAAAAACTAACCAAAAGGTCTACATATAGGAAGAAGAAGACGAATTAGACTATAGGAAATAGTTTGTATAAAAACTCACCCAAGGTCTACATAAATTAAGAAAAAGAAAAATTAGACTATAGGAAATAGTTTATTTATGAACTGTCCCAAATGACTTCACAAAAGAAGAGGAAGAAGATTTAAACCCCAAGAAATAGTTTGTAGAAAAAATCACCCAAAGGTCTACAAAGAAAAAAGAAGAATTTCACTATAGGAAATAGTTTGTAGGTATATTGAATGTGTATTGTAGTTAACCTAAAATAGTTAATAATTTTCCTATACAAAATCAGTATATTCTTGGTTTTTAAGTAGTAAGTATTAGGTATGTAGGTACCTACCTACAATGATGTTCTAAATTAATTCGAATTCGATTTATAACAAATTTTATTTGAATATCAGAATGTGTCCGTTACCATAGTAACCATGTTCCAACATGTGAAAAATATCAAATGTTATGGAGACATTTTTTGAATATGTAGGTACCTACATTGGTTTGTTCGATGCCATAAAAATGAAAATTGTCAGAAAAATCAAATATTTTAAACAAATTATGCAATTTTATTACGCCTATATCTTTACTAATAATTAACAGACTTTTACAATATATGTCTTAAAACTTGCTGTAATGTCTTGTGTTTCATTTTATTATTTCTTAATCACATTTATTTCAAAGGTATATTATTTTAAAGAACATATTCATTCGGTAGGAAAATTAAATATCGTATGAAAAGATATTAAAATGGCGGGGTTATATGTACATTTGTACAAAACGCTTACTTTAAAAATAAGTTAAACATTATAATTAGACAAAATATTCACCATGTTTTTCACTTAAAAGCTAAGTTATACTTGAAAATATATTTTTTTCGTGTAAATACATACTTCTAACTTTTAAACTAACAGATATTTGCGTGCAAAATGTACACTTTTTTGACAGATATGACTTGGAAAATTTTGTATGAAAAAAATAATTATTGAAATATCTTTAAAATTCAGCATTTTAATCGCATTATTTTTAGCGTGACACTCTATCAGGTATACTGGTACACGTTCGCACATAAATTAGATTTTTAGATGCTCTTGGTTTTTCAAAAGGCGTGAGACAAACACACACACACACATACACACACACTAACATATTGATTGCTTTATTACTTTAGACTAGCTTTTATGTCCCGCCGTTGGCCAAGAATGTAAATTAGTGAAGGAATAAGCAATCGTTTATATAATATTGTCACAAAAAATATTTGCTAATTCGTAGTATGAAAAGTAGTTTGAAATTTAATTGAGTTTAAGCGATGTAAAATGTTCATGTGATGGCCACAACCCATATGTTTTTATATATAAGTAGGTACATACAATTTCTGCACGCATGGAATATGGTAAATGGTTTTAAATATGACTGATTATAAAGAGACAACGTTGTAAAGAGTTTGGATTTGGCCACAACCCCTATTTTTATATATTGTCATCGAACGCAAATGTGTTTTAAATATTTAGTAATTTTGGATGATGTGAAAATGGCTTAAAAATTAAATAAACAAAAGTACTGAAAAGATTCTAGTGTTGGTCACATCCCATTCGTTTTTATATTTTTCGTCAAGTGTGCATACCTATAGATTATTATATTTTTGCACAATAAAACTGATCTACATTACAGAAGAAGACTTAAATAGTTTTTAATTTGAATATAAACGTTGTGAAGAGTCCAGTAATGGCCACAACCCCGATTTTTTATTATATTGTCCATAAAATCAAATGTGTAGTTATTGAAAATTAAGCAATATATGATGATATAATAAACGGTGTAAATTTCGATTGAAAAAAAGTATTGAGAAGATTCTAGTGATGGTCACATCCCATTCTACTTAAATAAAAGAAGAATTTCAGTATAGGAAATAGTTTGTAGATTGAATGACATGTGTATTGTAGTTAACCTAAGATAGTTTAATAATTTACCTATACGAAATTAGTATATTGTTGGTTTTTAAGTAGTATTAGGTATGTAGGTACCTACCTACAATGATGTTCTAAATTAATTCGAATTCGATTTATAACAAATTTTATTTGAATATCAGAATGTGTCCGTTACCATAGTAACCATAGAACATGTAAAAAATATCAAATGGTTTGTAGACATTTTTTGAATAATATGTAGGTACCTACATTGGTTTGTTCGATGCCATAAAAATGAAAATTGTCCGAAATATCAAATATTATATACAAATTATGCAATTTTATTATGCCTATATCTTTACTAATAATTAACAGACTTTTACAATATACGTCTTAAAACTTGCTGTAATGTCTTGTGTTTCATTTTATTATTTCATAATTATATTTATTTCAAAGGTTTATTATTTTCAAGAACATATTCATTCGGTAGGAAAATGAAATATTGTATGAAAAGATATTAAAATGGCGGCATTTATGTACAAAACGCTTACTTTAAAAATAAGTTAAACATTATAATTATACAAAATATTCACCATGTTTTTCACTTAAACGCTAAGTTATACTTGAAAGTAAATTTTTTTCGTGTAAATACGTACTTCTAACTCTTAAACTAACAGATATTTGCGTGCAAAATGTACACTTTTTTGACAGATATGACTTGGAAAATTTTGTATGAAAAAAATAATTATTGAAATATCTTTAAAATTCAGCATTTTAATCGCATTATTTTTAGCGTGACACTGCATCAGGTATACTGGTACACGTTCGCACATAAATTAGATTTTTAGATGCTCTTGGTTTTTCAAAAGGCGTGAGACAAACACACACACACACACACACACTAACATATTGATTGCTTTATTACTTTAGATTATAATTTTGCTATTTAAAAAAGATATATACAGGCAATTTAATGACAGAGCATGTGATATATTGATTGGTAGTGTATAAGCAGAATAAACTCATAAGGATTCTTATTTGTTAGTAGATGTGCAATGTTTTGGCGAATGTAGCAATACAAAATAGATACTCCCCTCTTATAACACGAGATTTCTTCTCAATTAAAGAGGGTTATTATTGCATTCATTTTATTAATAACAAGAAAAAAAAATTAAAAAATAAGTCTATGATACAAATCATGTTCGGCGTGGATTGAGCATTCAAAAAACACATGGTCATGGGCCTCGACTTCTTCTCCACAAACACACAAAGGGCTATCCATTACATGTATCTTGTAGAGGTGACCAATATCGGATATTATAATCAATAAAATATAACACAGAAATAGTGACACATGTTTCAGTTTCACTTAAATGATTTTCACAGACCGATAAAAATCAGTTCCTATTAAAAAATATTTCTATGTTATCATGGAGTTTCACCACGAACCTTATGTCGAAAATCTTTAGAAAAGCACTACCTATTTCACATATTCAATACAATTTATAAAAAACAGCACATTTATTAAAAAGAATTGATATATAAACAAACTATGAAAAAGAAACACACGATAAAGTTTCAAGTATTCTGCATCACAGAATGTATAAAAAATCTGAAACTGGCTTACAATTAATCACGAATCTCTCAATTAATCAATTAATCACGAATAACATCAGGAATCTATGATGACCCTAATCTTTTGCTCTGTCAAGTTTCTAGATGGATTACAATTTAATCACTACGTTCATTTCATTTTATTTCCTTTTTTATAAATTTTCAAAATATGTTTAAAAAGGTCACAATACAGACTTTACAACAATTGAATATTATGATTACCGAGTCAAAGGTTATGTTATCGATTCCCTATGAATACACAGTTCTTCACTTGAAACGAATAATTATGTTCATAAAAAATAAGATTTATGTTATTTTTTTAATGAAAATAAAAAAAACCTTTCAATCCGTTTATAGCTGGCAAATTGAAAACCCTTATTTATTGCCAAGCGCTATATTTTTCTTTTTGTACGAGAATTGACGTTTGTTGTAGATTTTTTTTAAACAACAAACGTCAAATCTTATACAAAAAAATAGCGTATGGCAATACCGAATAGCGTTTTCAATTTGACTCAAAGGCTGGTAACTAAAACTTATAAAGGTTTTAAAAACCATATCATTTCGTTCTAGAAATTTCCGTCAAGTTGGTATATTCCTTATCAGAGGGCAGTAAACGCACCATTTCGGTGGTAATTTTCGATTTAAGGGTGTAATTAATGTCTTCGGACAATGTTGTTAGGGCCACCATACATTCATACTCTCAAAAAGTCATATAAAATAATATTACCAACTGGCGAAAATCGCAGAGTAATTATCACAACTTATTTATCGTCCAATGGCATACGGGTAAAGTAATAAACACATGTAACCCCTTATTTAATCTGTAAATCTGTTCAGAAACAACATAAATTCATAAACTATTGAAGTTTGAAAACTTTAAGGCAACATTCTGTTCTGCTAATAATATGTAGATATAAAACCTTATTTTTTATATCTATTACATGATTTTAGCACGCCGGTTCCGATATGCTGAACGTATATTAAAAAATTCACAAAAGCGACTCATTTCAATGTTCTGATAGGTGACAAGTATGAGAACCTTCAGCAATTCATCAATTAAAAGATTGAGGGCCGTAGAGAGGTAGGCAGAGGCTGGCTTCCAGTTTAATAAATATATATTTTTTTTCATTTCATCTCGATTAAAATAAAAACATAATATCTAAATAGTTTTATATAGCTAATGCGATGGCATTAAATCAGTATCGCTCATTGAGGAGCATTTTCAAAATGGTATCCCATTAATCTCAACTCGAGGCTAGAAATAGTATTACCTACTAATATTATGAAAATAAAAGACTTTTTATACTATAATTCACGTGTTAAACTTCCATACTTTGCAAACTTTGCAAACTTTGCAAAGTATGCAAAGTATAAAGCTACAACTTCTCAAGCTTCATTAATTTATTTATCTGTAACGAAAAACAATGACGAAAAAGCAATTATACAAAACGTACGCCAAAATATCCTTCCACAAATTGAAAAAAATAAAAAAAAGATATAGAAGTTATCAAAATAAAAATAGTAAAAAACAATATTTATTTATTTATTTATAAACGACATAATGCCTTTTACATACATAGATAAAAACACATATTGATGATGAAAATATATAGAATAAGAAAAAAAAACAATTATGTATACACTTAGCAAAAAAAAACATAAACCTAAACAGTAATACAACAAATTAAAAAAAACAATCTATGTAAGCAAATATAAAAAAAGATATGCATATGGACTTAATATAGTAGTATGTAGTAGATGAGTTTTTAAAAGTTTAAAAAAACATTTAAAAACTCATCTGTTTAAAAAAACTTATAGTCTTTAATTCCTAGTTGTAATTGTAAAGCGCTCTTGAGGTGGACACACAAAAACGGCGCTATATAAGTAAGCCAGTTTTATTATTATTATTATTATTATAGTAGTGTGTAGAGGATTTTGACTGGAGACGAAGGGGTAGGAAGAACAAAAAGGGATTTGTAGGTCCTGAAGGTGTCTGCCACATAACGCTACCACTATATCAACCGGCACTAGTTTACTTCGTATCATTTTTTGATATTTTTTATAACGAAATTGGAAAATATCAACAACATTTCATAGTAGTCAATCTTTGTTAGTTCTATGGTATCGTTACGCAAAAAATAGCCATTCAGTATAATAATGTGAGTCTGTCTGAACTCTTGGACAATATATTTATAAAAATGGAATTAATGTACGTCACCTATAGTGCCATCACTCCGTGGTCTCAACATTTGGTCATCTGTGTGAAGAGGCCGGTCATAATATGATGTAACATAATATACAATCTTAACTATTATGAGATTAATCTCAAATTGCTCCCAAGAAACTTTACAGGGTCATTAAAGTTTTATGCTTGCGAATGAACGGACAGAGATAAAGGCAACGTTCAGTAGTGAAAGATTTTACAAATCTAGTTTATTTAATACATTGTTAGTACATAGTTGAAAAATTAATTCACCAAATCTCTACATGAAATCTAGTTCACACCATTTAAAAATATTTAATACATTTTAAATTTTCGTTATTTTTAATGATTTTTTTTTGTTCCATAGATAAGAGAATTGTCTGTTAAAATTACTTAGAACAAAATGAATGTCAGCATTCCGTAATTTTAGTAAGTGCTTACTTTAGAGTCATAAATTGAGATCACCGACTTTATAAAAGATTTGTTCGTATTGTCCAAACATTGGTAGGCATAAAAACATATATGACTTGTTTAAGGGTAAAGCATCTTCTTGCCATTAGAAATGTATTGTAATGAATTTAAATTTAATTAAATGCAACTTTTCGATCGAAAACACTTACTTGATGGATTTCCATTTTAATAATAAAATTAATTTTTATCTGTTTTCAAAACACTATTCTTTGTAGGTATAATAGGAAATTATATATTTGGATTATCGAACATTTTCGCCGTCATTCGAAAGATGGCGATAGTGTTCCTTGGTAATTTTCAAGTGGTGAAAACTTTTAACTTAGCATACATAAACATTTCATATAATATACATATATACATTTAATTTTTCCATAGATATCCGTTAATTTGTTCTGTATGATTTCATCTGTCCAAATTTTCAAAATGCTCTCAAAGTCTGGAAAATCGAGGTTTTTTTTATACTGTTTGAAATTTTGATACAACAAAATACACTCATCAAAAATGCATTCAAGGATTGTCAAAATTTAAAGAAAAAAAATCTATGGTCTGCCATATCAATGTGAAATAAATTTCATGTTTGTATGAAAAATGTATATAACAGAAGTAAAATTGTTTCTGTAAGGGAAAATTGAGTGATCAACTTCATTAATAAGATTTATAGATTTGACGGTAACTTTGTGGTAGTCCATGATTACAAAAATAAAAATGAAGCAAATACTTTGCTATATACCACTTATTGAGTATAATTAAACACCACTAGTTTCGGGAGTGCACTCCTCCCATCGACAGGTGAATTATTTGGACTTCCACTCCGATCTGCTGAACGTACAACACTATCCATCCCTATCCATAATACAGAATTTCTCAGCTCTTCGTTCGAAGTACAATCAGCTAGATTATGGAATAGTCTTAGTCCGGATATTGCGTCGTCTTACTCACTTAGTATTTTCAAGAAAAAACTAAAGAAGGAATATTTATCCTTGAACACCTGATCCCGATTTCCTTTCCTGTCCTTACCTTATCCTTTTTTCTTGCTATGAATTATTATTATTTTTTTTTTGTTTTAATAGTATTTATGTAAGTGTTATACGTATTTTCATTGATTTCTTTTACTCATATTTATTTGCTGTTGTACATACACAATGTTGTAATACTTCGTAATCTGGTTGGTTGGAATAAATTGCCTAATGGCAATAAGCCCGCCAGTGTACAATTATATTTGTTTATATTATGTACAAGAAGATGTATAAATAAATAAATAAATAAATAAATTATAACTTTAATTCACCTGTCGATGGGAGGAGTGCACTCCCGAAACTAGTAGTGTTTAATTATACTCAATAAGTGGTATATAGCAAAGTATTTGCTTCATTTTATTTTTTGTGATCAACTTCATATTGATATTATATGTGTCTCTGTAGATAGGTGTATTTTTTACTCTCCACTTCTATTTTACTCTCCAGCGCATTCTTCTATCTTGACACATACATCGCCTCATCAACATTGATACACTGTCTCATACATGCTCATCTTGCTAGAAATGCAATTTCACTTAAAATATCTTAACAGGTGTCATGTAGAAAATACATACTATGAGTTTCGTGACAATGTTTTTGTGTGTATGGTGTATTGTGAAAACTTTTGTCCTCAGGGAAGTATGAGTAACATAAATTAGAAATAATTCGGCTACAAAAGTTAAATAAAAAAGAAAAAGAAAATAATAGTTACACAATTCAAGAAAAAAAAGTTATAGAAGTTACATAAGTAGAAGCAAAAAAAAACAGGCACATATGAAGTCAAAAAAAGTCATAAAAGTTAGAGAAAAGACAAAATATCGTTCTTAAACAGCACTGAGACCTTCCTAAAACAACACGCGCGAGTTAACTTTTTTCTTAAAAACAGAGAGCGAATCCGCAAACACGTCAAGATCAGGACACTACCTTGTCATATCGTTATACTGTCTACACATTCTTGGTATGGGACTGTAATACATAAAGCTGGTCCGAAGTATATTAATGTGAAAGGTATTGGCGAATCTCAGCGATCTTCTAGGAATTATCAGTTGTATGCCTTGTAAAAGTCTTGAGTCCATGGTACCATTAACAATTTTGTGAAGAACAGTAAGGTCGTGTATTTGTCTTCTAGTCTCGAGTCTAGTTATTCTGAAATACTTTAACCTTTCGTTGTAGGTCTTCAAACTGTTACTCAACCCTGTTCGATATGTTATGACTCTCAAAAGATACATTTGAACAGATTCTATCAGTTCTGTGTCAATTCCATAATGAGGACTCCAGACACATGAGTTGTATTCGAGTATGCTCTGCGCTAGTGAGCGGAACAGGGTGATCAGATTCTTAAGATGAACCCCGTTATCCGTCTTGCGCGAGCCACAACGTCATCCATATGAGGCTTAAATGTTAGACCGGAGTCGAATGTTACCCCGAGATCCCTTATTGAATCGACCCTTTTTAGTGATACATTACCCAGCTTGTAGTCAAACTGAAATGTTGTGCGTCTTTTAGTAAATCCAATAACAAAACATTTTCCGACATTTAACTCCATTCTATTTGATTCACACCATGTATTGATCGCATCCAAGTTGGATAGAAATTTAATAGTCATTGAAATTATTAATCTCCTTGATAATCTTTAGGTCATCTGCGTATAATAAACAATCACAACTGAGGATGGCCGGGAGACCATTTATAAAAATGTTAAACAATAATGGGCCTAAGTTGGAACCCTGGGGAACACCCGATGTTACATCAGAAGGCGAAGACTCAAATCCATGCACACATACAGTCTGGTTTCTTCCACTTATGTAAGATTTTAGCCATCTCAGAAGACTGCCGTGAATTCCCGCAGCTTCTAGTTTTTTAAAGAGTATACTATGATATACCATGTCAAATGCCTTACGGAAATCAGTATAGATTGTGTCTACCTGTTTACCTCCACCAACAGTCAACTTAAGATAATCAACATATTCCAGCAGGTAACTCATTGTTGAACGTCCGAATGATCTTATATTTGTTTAAGAATCTTATAGGAATGTACTCCATAAAATGCATTTAGAGATTGTCAACCTTTCGAGAAGAGAAAATGAACGCTTACTTTGGCGTGGAGAGTTTAGTGTTGGCCACAACCCACTCGTTTTTCTGTTGATGGTGATTGAAAGTTCTTTCGAATATGCTTCTAAGTAATTCATTAATTGTGTTTGTTTTTTTTTTCTTTGGGCTTTTAATAAAATTGTTTATTTATATATACTTTTTGAGATTCGAGGTTGTGAAAGTTATCAAATATAATATGTAGTATTGACGATTTAAAAAAATCACTCATTTTGTTAAAGGCAATGAAACGTAAATTTTTATTGTTCGAACTGACAAGGGTTGAAAATTTCGCTGCGAATATTTTATACTAAAAGTTATCAACATTTTTTGTCGATAGTTAGTTCATTAACAGCAAAGAATAAATTAAATAAAACCTACATTATTTAATATAAATTTTCGGCACCGCCATACCTTCACTTTTCATTTAACGTTTACGTTCAAAACCTAATAAAAAGTTCAATATGGGGGGGGGGTGTGGAATATAATAAAATAAAAATTCCGTCGATTTTACCAATTTACCGGCGAGCTCCACCAAAACAGGAAATTAAAAATACACGCGGAATTGGACCCAGAAATTTAAAAGTTTTCTACACCTGTTGAACCCCCTCACCCCATTCCTGATCGACCTTTCAAAGCCTCCTTCTGCCTCCTCCAACTCTGGCAATATTTGGCAGTAAGTTGTTCACAAAACATCGCAGAAATAGTTCATATTTCAATTCAAAAGTCATATATTTTCTTGTTACGATTTTATGTAATTGTATTTTTTTTGTTATTAACGCGTTTAAAATATACGTACATGCACATACATACAATGCACACCCATACATTGAAAGATATACAGCAATTACACAAAGGCGGGTTTAACTAAAAGTTAATTCAGTACAATAGTATATACATAAACGAGTGGGTTGTGGCCAACGCTAAACTCCTCACTAACAAGTCATTCTATAAAGTATTTAAATTTTGTATGGGAAATATTCGGCATTTTCATGAAATGAGTGTGTTAAGTTATTTTTTTTTATTTAAATATTTTATTATGAAAACTTGATAAATTTTCAATGCCATTTTATGAAAGTGATGTGCCTTTTTACCACTTTGAAAATAAAGTTCCCTGAGCTTGGGGTCACTTTGAAATATTTGACAGTTACAAAAATTGAGAAGCACTATTTAGATCTCCTTCAGAATGTAATGGGGTCGAAGTGAGTATTATATATTTACAAATTTGAAAAGAATCGAATGAGTACCTACTTTAGTCTATAATCGATAGTGTAAAATAAACACGCCGTACATAGCACACACACACAGATACATTGTGATGAAACTTTCAAAACACAATCTAAGCATGACACTAGTTGATAATCTGCAAATAAAAATACCCTTAAAAATTGCGAAATCATAACTCCCTACTATATCCCCTTGGGTTAGTAAGGAGTAAAAAGGTTATTAAAAAAATTAAAAGAGAAGAAAAAAATTATTATTCTGATGAGCAAAGAAGGGAGGGAGCCAAATGTTGTAGAAGGAATATTCAGAAATAATTTGATAAATATGTATATTTTTTTTTATATGTAGGTATGTAGGTATATTGAGATGTCTCTTCATCATTTAGTTTAGGACATTCCACAGTCTGATATTCGGGCTGATTGTTCTTTAAAAGATGATCTAAAAACTTCTGTCGAGAGAATGGGAGTAACAAGTGCAGTGCGTCCAGTAGATCGACGAGATAGACCGTGATTTGAGGAAAACGACGTTATTTTTTATTAGTGTACTTCATTTTATCGGTTTTCAGGCAACTTACAAGTCAATATTATGCCTAATATTAATTTCAGAGACACCCAACATAACCAGTTTCCACATTCTGGAGATTTATAATAATAATAACGATACATTTATTTGACACTAGCTTTTATGTCCCGCCGTTGGCCAAGAATGTAAAATTGTGAAAGAAAAAGCAATCGTTTTTATAATATTGTCACCCAATTATTTTGCAATATCAGACTATGAAAAGTGGTTTGAAATTTGATTGAGTTTAAGTATTGTGAAATGTTCAAGTGATGGCCACAACCCATTCTTTTTTATATATTGCTATAAAGTGTGAATGAAGTATAATATTTATACAATTTCTGCTCGCATGGACTATGCGTAATGGTTTTAAATATGACTGTTTATCAACGTTGTAAAGAGATTGGTTTGGCCACAACCCCCATTTTTAAATATTATCATCGAAAACAAATTGTAATGTGTACCTATTGAAAATTTAGTAATTTTGGATGTTGGGATGTGGTTAAAATTTGATTAAACAAACGTAGGTACTGAAAAGATCTAGTATTGGTCACATCCCATTCGTTTTTATATTTTTTCATCAAGTGTGCATTATATTTTTGCTCAATTTGACTGAAAGTCTTCATTAACGAAGAAGAAGAAGACTTGAACTATAGTAAATAGTTTTTAATTTGAATATAAATGTTGTGAAGAGTTCAGTAATGGCCACAACCCCCATTCTTTAAATATTAGGTGTTGAAAATTATTCAAAATAGGATGATATAAATGGTTTAAATTAAATTAAACAAAAGTATTGAAAAGATTCTAGTGCAGGTTATATCGTCACATCCCATATCCCATTCATTTCATATGTATTTTCATCAAGTGTGCATATCGTTAATAATATTTCTGCACAATAGACTATTAGACTTAAAACTAACCCAAAAGACTAAATAAAAAAGAGAAAAATAAGTATAAGACTATAAGAAATAGTTTGTATAAAAAACTATTCCAATGGTCTACATAAAATAAGTAAAAATACATATACCTAATAGAAGAATTAGACTATTGGAAATAGATTGTATAAAAGCTCACCCAAAGGTCTACAAAAAAGAAGAAGAAGAATATTTAGACTATTGGAAATAGTTTGTATAAATACTGACCAAAAAGTCTACATAAAAGAAAATGAATAAGACTATTGGAAATAGTTTGTATTAAAACTCTCCCAAAAGTCTACGTACTTAAATGAAGAAGAAAAATAATTAGACTAAAGGAAATAATTTTTATAAAAAAATGACCCAAATGTATACATAAAAGAAGAAGAAGATGAATTAGACAATAGGAAATAGTTTGTATAAAAACTGCCCTAAAGGTCTACATAAAATTAAGAAGAAACAGAATTAGACTCCAGGACCCGCCGCTTCAGGCCCTTCAGTACCTCCCGTTCCTTTAATCCCTCATTACGTCCCTTCCCATCAGACCCTTCACTACCTTCCGTCCCTTCAGGCAGTTTTATACCTCCCGTCCCTTCAGGCCCTTTAGTGCATCCCTTCCCTTCATTACATCCCGTCCCATCAGTCGGTTAAGAAAAGTTTAAATCCAGAAACCATCCTGGAAGAACCGCGAAGAGATGAAAGAACATTCTTTTCCCAGGATGCTCTACTTAATAGGTAAAATGACTAAATACACGAAGAAGAAGAAAAAAGTTTAAACCCAGATACCTGCGAAGAGATGGAAGGACAGTTGGACCTTCTTCTCCCAGGATTCTCCAACTTCATAGGTAAAATGACCAAAAATACACGATGAAGAAGAAGAAGAAGAAATAAGTTTAAATCCAGATACCTGCGAAGAGATGGAAGGAAAATTGGACATTCTTCTCCCAGGTTAGTCCACCTTCAAAGGTAAAATGACCAAATAGACGATGAAGAAGAAGAAGAAAAAAGTTCAAATCCAGAAACCTGCGAAGAGATGGAAGGAAAATTGGACCTTCATCTCCCAGGATAGTTCATCTTCATAGGTAAGATGACCAAGTACACGTTGAAGAAAAAGAAGAAAAAAGTTTATCTGCAGAACCCGTCCTGGAAGACCTGTGAAGAGATGGAGGGACAGTCGGACCTTCTTTTCCCAGGATACTCCCCCTTCATAGGTAAAACGACCAAATACACGAAGAAGAAGAAGAATAAGAAAAAAGTTTAAATCCAAAAACCATCCTGGGCATACGCTCGACACCAAAGTTTCATTATAATCGGACAAACGGTTGATAAATAAATAAATAAAATAATTTTCCTATAGGAAATCAGTATAGGTATATTATTGTTGATTTGTAAGTAAATAGTATTAGGTAGGTACCTACCTACAACAAACTTCTAAATAAATCCGATTCCTTACAAATTTTATTTGAATATCACATTCTTTCTGTAGCCATGGAAACGATTCGAACACGTAAGTAATATCGAATGGTTCGGATACATTGTTTGAATATGTAGGTACCTACATTGGTTTGTTCGATGCCATAAAAATGAAAATTGTCCGAAATATCAAATATTATATACAAATTATGCAATTTTATTATGCCCATATCTTTACTAATAATTAACAGACTTTTACAATATACGTCTTAAAACTTGCTGTAATGTCTTGTGTTTCATTTTATTATTTCATATTTATATTTATTTCAAAGGTTTATTATTTTCAAGAACATATTCATTCGGTAGGAAAATGAAATATTGTATGAAAAGATATTAAAATGGCGGCATTTATGTACAAAACGCTTACTTTAAAAATAAGTTAAACATTATAATTATACAAAATATTCACCATGTTTTTCACTTAAACGCTAAGTTATACTTGAAAGTAAATTTTTTTCGTGTAAATACGTACTTCTAACTTTTAAACTAACAGATATATGCGTGCAAAATGTACACTTTTTTGACAGATACGACTTGGAAAATTTTGTATGAAAAAAATAATTATTGAAATATTTTTAAAATTCAGCATTTTTATCGCATTATTTTTAGCGTGACACTGCATCAGGTATACAGGTACACGTTCGCACATAAATTAGATTTTTAGATGCTCTTGGTTTTTCAGAAGGCGTGAGACAAACACACACACACACACATACACACACACACACACACACACACATACACTAACATTTTGATTGCTTTATTACTTTAGATAAGAAAGAAAAACATACATACATAACAATTCACCACAGAGATCACTCAGTATTTATATAATAACAAACAAAAAATATAATAAAACAAATCATATGGGTGCTCCCTGCTTGACATCATTCCATCACTCTACCTATGTCTATCTAACTAGGAATAATTCCTGTTTTAAGACAGACAATTTCAATGCGTGTACTTATGTATTTAACACCACGCTTTTACATCATACGATTTTTATTCATTTTATTTTTCATCTTAGAGTTCTTAACTGAAAACTCAACTAAAAACCGTACATCTACTGGTTATCGAACTTATAGTTGAGGTACCAGATATATTACCGATTGAACCGCGAAGGCCGACAATGATATCTTCTAACAATCTCTTAATGATTCCCTGGTTCCATGAGACTGAAAGACAAATTTATTTATTCATTTTTTTTTTTTTTATTTATTTTTTTATTTATTTATTTGTTTATTTATTTATTTATTTATTTTTTATATTTATTTATTTATGTATTTATTTATTTATTAATTTATTATTTATTATCAATTATTTATTATTTATTATTTATTATTTATTATTTATTATTTATTATTTATTATTTATTATTTATTATTTATTATTTATTATTTATTATTTATTATTTATTATTTATTATTTATTATTTATTATTTATTATTTATTATTTATTATTTATTATTTATTATTTATTATTTATTATTTATTATTTATTATTTATTATTTATTATTTATTATTTGTTATTTATTATTTATTATTTATTATTTATTATTTATTATTTATTATTTATTATTTATTATTTATTATTTATTATTTATTATTTATTATTTATTATTTATTATTTATTATTTATTATTTATTATTTATTGTTTATTATTTATTATTTATTATGTATTATTTATTATTTATTATTTATTATTTATTTATTATTTATTTATATTACTTATTTATTTATTTATTTATTTATTTATTTATTTATTTGTTTATTTATTTATTTATTTATTTATTTATTTATTTATTTATTTATTAATTTATTTATTTATTTATTTGTGTCTACGGCCAGAAGGCTTTTACAAATACACAAAAAATAAAGCATTAATTTATTATTTATTATTTATTATTTATTATTTATTATCTATTATTTATTATTTATTATTTATTATTTATTATTTATTATTTATTATTTATTTTTTATTATTTATTATTTATTATTTATTATTTATTATTTATTATTTATTATTTATTATTTATTATTTATTATTTATTATTTATTATTTATTATTTATTTATATTACTTATTTATTTATTTATTTATTTATTTATTTATTTATTTATTTGTTTATTTATTTATTTATTTATTTATTTATTTATTTATTTATTTATTTATTAATTTATTTATTTATTTATTTGTGTCTACGGCCAGAAGGCTTTTACAAATACACAAAAAATAAAGCAGTTACACAATATATTATAACAAAAATATTAATAATAAAAAAAACAATAATTGTATGCAGTACAAAAAATAAAAGTTGACAACAAAAAGGTGATCAAAAAGAAATAGAAAAACATCGATTTTACATAGTTAATTAAAAAAATGATGAAAAATTGTCTCCTGTACTAAGACAGACCAATTTATGTGATACAAAACCGTTTTTTTCATATCCCACAATGTGGGGTAACCAGCGACAGATGTGCGAATGTTCAATTTGTGCGTGAAAAAAGCACAACACAAGCATATATCCCCTCACACCCTTATCGTCTCACCTAAAAAGTCACCATATTCAGAATAGGTGGTCAACCTCATTGCTGAACTATGTGACATGTTATTTTGCCTCTTGTATTATTATAATTTTTTTATCATTCTTTTTATCTTCAATGGTTCTAACATCATCTTCGTATTAAAGGGAAACTAAAATATTCTCATAAGATATGTAAACGTAATCTTACTTAAATTAAAATGCATATTTTCTATTAACACGTGGAAAGAATGAGAGAGCAACTGCCCGCCAGAAGAGTCCAACACCATTAACTAGAGGGTGTGAGGCGAAGGAGAAGACTTAAGCTGAGATGCACGGACCTGGACTCTGCATGTCTCAATTGGAGACATGGAGCCGCTGACAGATCGGATGATGATGATGATGATATTTTATATTTCTATACATAATTTGTTAGATTTAACTTTTTGATCGTCAGTTCTTGATGGAATTCTATTTAAATTGATTAATATTTCTAATAAATAAAAATAAAAAAACTTGTTTAGAATCTATTCCACTATTTATTTAAGACTACAACCTACAACCGGTTTCGTGCTTAGCTACTTGAAAATGTGCTTTGCACGAAACCGGTTGTAGGTTGTATTCTTAAATAAATAGTGGAATTGATTCTAAACATAATTTTTATTTTTATTTATTAAAAATATTAATTAAAATAATTTGTATTAAAAATCAATTAATTTAAATAGTACATTGCTATCCATAAAGTAACACGAAAACACATAACATAATACCCCCTTATTTTATATTTTTATATTTTAAAAATATATCTTACCGTAATACACTCATACAGTTTATAAAAAATACTAAGATGTAGGTACATATTGTAGGTTTAATAAAGTTTTGTAAAATTGTGTATTCTATCTAACGTGACACTTACTCTCTCGTGTAAATATTCTCTTGATAAATTTAACAAGACTTTATGTACATCGGTTCATATTTTTTCCGTTTTATTTATTTGTTTGTAACAATCTATACATATAATTTATACACTGACGGTCTTGTTGCTAATCATAATTAATGATTAATTCAAAATACAGATAACAAACATTATAGTCAGGTTGTTGATAACATTTTTCAGAATGTTTCGTTTCATCCGTGTTTTTTATTTAATTTCTATTATCCGTGTTTTTTATTTATTTCTATTATTTCTGTATTTATTTAGTTTGTAATGATTACAAACGCGTACTAGATTTTTTTATTTACATAATTAAATTGCACACAAACAACACTAGGTAAAAAATTACAATGAATAAGTTTGGTATAAGTGGTACAAACTAAGTTATTATTTATATTATAAAATAAAGATTATTTATTCAATTAATTCATTTTAATACATATCAAGTGAGTTGTGGCAACACTGAACTTTCCACAATAATATATGTTATAATATATATAATATACTAGGGGTCATATTACAAGGAGTAATTTGAGAAAAATGTAAGAAAAAGGTAAGGTACTGCGATAAAATAACTTACGTCAACTTTTTCTCTTAAAACAACTTCTGTAATACGACTCTAGATGTCGCAGTTAGCAAATTTTATATGAATCGAAGTGAGGCTTTTTCCGCGGGACTTTTGACAACAAGGTTGGCAGACCACATCGTTTTTACTAATGTGAATTGTTTTTGGATTTATTTGTCGAAAAAAATGCTTTGTTCATTAAGATTTAGAGAAAAGGTGTTGAAATGTATGGAAAACTGCAATAGGTTGCAACCTTGACGACAAACGCGCGATATACCATGACTCACTCATTGCACGGAGTAGGTACTCCGTCATATATAGTATAATTATATGAAAATCTATGAGTGTATGCTTTTTTTTTATTGAAATTTTGGCAACCTCTATATTTAATACATTTTGAAAATAATAATTTAATACATCCAGAAAGCAGTGTCAGTACCTACTGTGTCATGATGGCTATTTCATTCTCATACATAAATATATGTATTTGGTAACATGAAATCTGATAACGTAAGTTTTGTAAATGCGTTTGGTTACAGCTACAAAGAAATCACTTGGATATATATGCTACTTGCTCCGATTGAAAGAACACAATAATAAATAATAAAGGTAATGCACAGAAGACCTAAAAGATACCCCACAGAACAAATATATATAGACAGTGGATTTTTGGATGTTAGACAGCTCTATATGAGACTGATACTGTCTCATTTGCATAAAAACACTGCAGAGTTCCAACCGGACTATATATTGATACATGGCACTAGAAACAGACATCAGCTAAGACCGCCACAACCAAGAACGACACATGCGCAGCGTCAATATAGTTTTTTGGCACCAAGACTCTATAGTAAAATAATGATGAATATTGAACAAAACATATCGCATGATGGGAAAAATTTCAAAGACCTCGTAAATCGTTGGCTGAAGCAGATTGGAAGAGAAGGATCTGCCTCGGTGCTGTTAGATTTTTTGAGATAGAGGTTTTAGAGTTTTTCATCCTGGTTGTCGATGTTCTAAGTGAATAGAATATGTGAAGAAAAAAAAGAAAACAAATCATATGATCGCAGAGTAGCCATAGCAATTTTAAACTAGTACTGCCTCAGAACAGACTATGACTAGCGAGGCATTAAAATTTCCAAATGTGTGAAAAAAAAATTATTGTAAAATTGTTATTAGGTATAAATTAAATTGTATTTTGTTCCTTTGTAATATTTATACTGTTGGAAATATACTAGTCATTCATTCATTCATTCATAAAAAAGAAACACAATCCAATTTATCAAAAGTTTAACCTGCAATATAGGAAGGTACCTACATACCTTTATACTACATTCCTATTTTTTGTGAATTCTTGTCTGTGTTTAGAGGCACGTAACAAAACGAGCATAATATTTTATTTATACCAACAATGGAGACAAACTCCGCCTGTAAAATTAATGCTAATGCGCCGAATTTCATTTTACGAAAAAACACGAAAAATGTGATACCCAAAAACGGGATTAAATATATGGGAAATGAGAAAAAATTGCGCTTAAAAAAATTAAAAGAGATACACGTGTTTTTTTTCGTTTTAACCGCCATACATGGTTAGTAATGTTAAATACTTTGCGCGGGAATTTGAGCGAAAATTTATCTCTTGGGAAACTTACCGCTAGGCGGCGTTGCTGGTAAGCGCGCATCAGGTTAAGCAACATACAAAAAATAATATTATACACTTGTGCAATTAATTCTGAGCACTCTTCATTAGCGGAATGTTCCTAGTTTAAAATGCATCGCTAAAAAGATTTTACAAACCAACTAGCGAGTTTTTACATCAACTTGTGAACCCGAAATCAAACACCACATGTCATAGTGTAAGTACCTAATATAACTTTAATAAATAAACAAATCATACATGGATTTGCTAAAGTAATCGTCGTTTGGGAGTAAAATGGCTACTAGCAAAGGGTACAAGAAAGTGTTCTTTTATAAATAAATTGATACGAGTAGAAATTACTGTGAAAATGAACTAATTCATTCATTTATACCATCACGGCATATCCTACAATGTGGGGTAGCCAGCGACAGGTATTTGGATGCGCATTACCTTATAAAAGAAATTTTCCATAATTTTCTTGGTTTTATTTAAATAATATACCTATTGTCATTTCTTATAAATGTAACCCTATATCAACTATATCGTTTAAAATATAATCAACAGTCGTACAGTAAAAATGATATTTTTAATAATTTAAAAAAAAAATTAGGTACTATTAAAATATGTGCCTTTTTTGCCATAGTTTATATTTTCTTAATGTTTTTTTTTGTTATATCTTATAAGACGTGTTTTGAAAACATTTTTCAAATATCTGAATTCTGTGTAATTCAAGCGATATCTTCATAATGCAATTAATTATTGGCATCTATGTTTCCAGATCTAAAAATATAATTAATGCCTTCAGTGTACATATGAATGTTTTTTAATATGTCTTATATTTTTCCGAGTGATTGATATTAATGAGATGGGAAAGCCCTTTGATATTTCGCTGCTGTCAAATCGACATTGCTGAATAATAAAATTTAAAAAATAACATCGTTACTTTGCCAGACAAGTAGATATCTACTTGTATTGTGCGTAATATTATGATAGGCTTGTAGGCACCTAATTTCGTTTTAAATTTGGAAAGCTTCTGTTCTGTCAAATACATATTTCCTAATGTCGGAATTCAGATTCGAAATTTCAAATTGCCGTTCGAGAAAAATATTTGTAACATTCGTTCGAAAATCAAAAACAATTTTTTAATTTTAAATTATACTAATTAAATTTATATAAATGTTTTTACTTCATAACCAAGTAGAGATGGAGAAATTTAACATGGGATTTAAGAATACTTTTACTGCAAATAAACATATACATGGATATGAAATTTAATTCCCATTTTTATGTCATATCATATTAATTTTATGTCATTCGAATCAAGTATCAAGTGTAATATATTTTAAAATAAATCAAAAATTATGATGAAGGTACGCAAATGGTCTACAAAAGCTCATTCGTACAGGTGTGGGGGTGTACACAACCTTAAAAAGGGACACATGCGTATATCCCCACGCTAGTCTCGTCTCACCACACTTAGATTGGTTGTTGGACCTCATTGCTAAACTATGTATGTGAACGATGTTATTTTGCCGCATGCATTACAATGTTTTATTTTACTTTATTTTTATTTTATTTGGGACACTTATGTACAAACATTGACAATTGCATACAAGAAAGTATATCTTAATAATTTTATATAATGTCAACATCCTATTGAAAGTGAACACAACATGCGAAGTTCATCAATATTTCACACAAACATATTAAAGCATCCGAAATAAAAACAGTAAAAAAAAAATTTATAAATTAGACATAATTATACAAATCCAATAAAAACATGAAGAAGCATAAATACAACAATAAAAAGTAATAAAACTTGTGCATACAACAATAACAAGCAATGAAACATGTATTTAAAATAATAATAATCGATTAAAATATTTTTGACCAAATGTAACTAGTTATTAAATCACATATTCAAATAAGTCACGTGATAGAAACTTAAATGACTAAAGTCATAGAAATTTTCTATATTTTTTTTTAATTCAGTATATTAAATATATAACGCATTTCTCATCTTATCAGTTTTATTTAATTTAGTGTTGATGAGATTCAAAATGGATTCAATTTTATTCCAGATCATAAATCAATGACTCTCTCTATTGAAATGCGATGAAATTTAAGTAATTCATTTACTGTCGAACTTCAACTGAATGGATCATTTAAAATAAAGCATAAAATTTATTAAAAGATTAGATTGTTAATAACGTGAGAAATACTTTTTTTGAAAATACCTCCCCTCTTAGAAATCGAACACAGAACACAAGCCATGAAGTCAAATTTTCGAATACCCAATTAAAAATAATTATTTTTGTCATAGTTTCTGGCTAATATCTCCAGTCGCAGTGGCCTGACATATCGCGAATTCTCCTCGACATTCTTATTAAGTGTAAATTGAATATAATAATTAAAAAAACTAATAATTAATAATTAAAAAAACTAATAACTAATTTATCATAAAACTACATAACCATCTCCCTATACTACTATTTAGCTACATTTTTTTAAACGATGAAAAAATAAATAACGGACACAGTTGATGAAACATTTGAAACTTAAGAAAACAATATTTACATGGATTAGAAACAAGGGCATAATATACTGTTCTTCCCCCACCACCACCCGTTCTGCTTATGGGGACTAATAACGGCCCCTTGCAAAACTCTGAAAGAACACATAAAGAACATACGAAGAGTCCGGAGAACTCTAAAACCTTGCAGACACTGCACTTAATGTGCCAAAGAGAGCTAATCATGTTGAAACAACTGGCTCACTGCTCAGTGATAGTGAAGATAATAGTGCACCGAATTTAAGACAGAAAGTCTTAAAAGCCCTAAAGTTGCTCTTCGTGGCTACAAGGTCCGCATGTCCAATGGGTCCAAAGAAATTCCCTCGGACATCGTCGTAGAGTTCTCGTCGGAATGTTGACACGGAGAAGTTAGTGCATTCCCATAGGATATGCTCAGAAGTCTGTTCAGGGTTATCACAAAGCTGACATGAGGACGAATCGGATAAGTGAAAACGAAAGAGATAACTTTTGAAACTGCCGTGTCCAGTAAGGAATTGCGTGGTCCAATAATCGGGAACAATCCACGAGGAAAAAATTCGAGTCCTCACATCAGGAAGAAATAAAAATGTCAGTCTGCCCACGGAAGAAGAAGACCAGCGACGTTGCCAAGCATCTAAAAGAGAACTCCGGGCCATGTTCTCAATCTCTCCACGAACTGTGGGTAAATTTACAGGTGGGAGAGAAACACCACCCAAAATTGAGCTTCGACCTCTATACAGGTTGTGAATTGAAGCTCGTCGCTGTGTTTCCAGATCAAGGGGAGCCATACCTGTGAGAATAGAAAGTGTGTCGGTAGCGCAGGTTCTGTAAGCCTTTGCTAAAGCTATTAGAGCGAAGCGCTGTCCAGAAAGCAGCAGACGTCTAATGTATTGGGTTTCACAACGATGAGCCCAACAAGGAGCGGCATAACACATAATACTCAGAAAGGTAGCGTTGTAAAACAGTCTTGCTACTGGAAATTTAAGGCCCCAACTAGCTCGAGCAAGACGTGAAATCTTTTGGAAGGCTATTTTTGCACTATCGGATACAGCACGAACATGGTATTGGAAAGTTAGGCCTCTATCTAGTGTAACACCCAAAACTTTGACCCTATCCTTAAATATTACACGCGTATTGATAAATTTGATGGAGGGAGGACTTTTCATTATGCCTTTTAACACTAACCCATACGTCTTCTTAGGTGCGAAATTGAGTCTATGACTTATACCCCAATCTGCAACAGAAGAAAGTAACTGAGTAGCTGCGCGCTCAATAAGTGCTCGGGTGTTACCTTGAATAAGGATTGTAGCATCATCGGCATATGCCAAAATACTGCAGCCCGTAGGCGTTGAAAGTGATAGAAGTTCGTCGAACAAGATGTTCCATAACAGTGGACCCAGAACAGAACCCTGAGGGCACCCGATGCTAATTGGTCGCCAGTGCAAATCTTGTCCCCCGGGCATGGCCACATGTCTATTAGTAAAATAGCTCTTCACTAATTTATATATGTTGCTAGGAACCTTACGGTCTCGAAGTTTTTTTAAAATTAGAGGCCACCAGGCATTGTCGAATGCTCCCGCAATATCAAGAGATATAGAGATAACATATTTACTATCAGAGCTTCTAACAATATCAGATATAGCCAAGATAGCATCAACCGTTGATTTCCCAGCGCGAAAACCGAACTGACGATCGGACAGTGGGTGGGTACTGGAAAGATGATCTTCTAAGCGTCGACATATAAGCTTTTCTAAGACCTTACCCAAAATAGGTAGTAAAGTAATCGGTCTATATGATTTTGGGTCAGAAGGATCCAGGTCACTACGCTTGGGAATAACAGTCATTAAACCTGTTTTCCAACAATCCGGAAAGTAGCCTTCTCGCAAGCAATTGTTGTACAATAAGATAATCTCGTGGCGAGCTATGTGCCAGCACCTTTGTACGAGAGCTGCGTCAATGCGGTCAATGCCAGGAGATTTGTTTTGGTGAAGATTCTTGATTATAAAATCGAGCTCATCGAAATTGGCGAAGGTCGATATGGGAGTTTGCGGGATATCGGATTGGTTATTGCGTATTTGTGAATGAAGAGGAGTATCAGATGAAATGTCATCAGAAGAAATAAGTATGTCAAGTAGCGTGCTTGTCGTCGAGTCAGAGTCTATTGTGATAATTCCAGTTCGTGGATCACGGATACACGAGACTGACGCATTTGGATATTTTTTCATTGATGCATATCTAAACACAGCACCCCAAGGATCTGTGGTTGAAACCTCAGATACCAAACGGCGCCATGCATCAGACTTGGCACGAGAAATCTCGCGTTTGTAGATATTATTTGAGCGTCTATACTCACATTGAAGTACAGTTACAAAGTCATTTGAACTTCCTCGACGACGGGCCGCTCTCAATGCGCGGTGAGCTCGAGTCGAAGTTCGTTTAAGGATGTCTAAGCCAGGATGCCACCATTCATTAGGAGACATATGACTAGAAGAAGATCTGCCGATCGCCTTCTCGGCACAATAAATTATACTCTGCGTAAAAGATGAGGCCATTTCCGCAGTAGTACAAGATCTACAAGATAAACGATCCAGCGAGCATTCAAAGTAGCGGTCAAAGTCTAACCAACGCCATCTGTCACACCTTGTCCGGAATCTTCTAAGCAAAGGTTTCGCTAAAGGAATTGGGGGTACATTGGAAATAATCTGAAACGTGATAAGGTTATGGTCACTACACGAGGCATCCTCGTCAACAGACCAATTCCATATTCTGTGGTTAATCTGAGGTGTAGCTAAAGTGACATCTATATGACTTGTACCCATGTGGTTGGAGAAGGTAGGTGGACTGAAAGGATTGTTCAACACACTCAAATTATGGCGAGAGATAAAATCTTCGCAGCTTACACCTCTGGTGAATTTCCTGGACCCGAAAGTGGTAGTGTTACACCATAGAATAGATTCGGCATTAAAATCACCTCCAATAATTAATGATGCGTTGCCGAGTTGACCCAATATAATATCCAGTTGATCCAGAAAACGAAATTCAGATTCACTAAACTGAAAATATATCGAAATAATATAAAACGAATCACTTGGAGAAGAAATCTGGACTACAACCATGTGACTAGAAGATAAGTGATCCAGGCATATGAAGTTAATGTTGGGATTGTAAATAGCTATACAGCTCATCGGAGGGTTCGTTGAGGTACAGCTCGAAGCCATAGCAACTCGAACACCCGGACCAAATGATGGCACAATTCCATCTCGAGAGTACGGCTCTTGGATAAGACAAACATCAATGTTCATGCGATGAGCAGACTGACTGAGTTCGGCTGAAGCCGATTGTCCACGGCCAAGATTAAGCTGACCAAATTTAACAGAAGCATTACAGGCCATAGTCAATATTGAGTAAAGCTCTGCTGACTGTTGCTTGATAAGCTGGACAGTCATTAGTGCCTGATCGGTGTACTGCTGGTTTGTTAAACAACTTACAAACAGCGCATGTGGGTTGATTGGCTCTATTCGGACATGACACGTAAACGTGTTCCGTTGAAGCACAATGTGAGCATCTGACGGGTTCTTTGCAAGTTTTTGAACCATGGCCGTACATTCGACAACGGCCACAAATACTGACTGGAAGAAAATCTGTAACACGACAGACATTCCAGTCCACATACACCTTTCCTAAATTGATGAGGCTATGGCGAACGGCAGCAGGTACTGAAAAAACTCTATCGCAAGTCGGGCCAACTGTAGGTCCTGTTAGATGACTGAATACTGCAGTTTTAATGGCATGCTCTTTTGTATTCTCTGCAACTATCTCTAAAAATTCGTCATTAGACAGGTCCCGTGGCACATGACTAAACCTCACACGAGGTTGTCTCTTGGTAGCGAGTCGCGCGGTCAAGGTCGTTGATGCTTTTATTGCCGGGGCATTCAGCAACTTGATGGAGTCTTCCGTGGTGGCCGTGTTAACAACAACGCCGTGACCTCTTATGGTACGTACACTTGTGACGCGAGCACCTACGTCGGAAGGCTTAATGGCTGCATTCAGGATTTTCCTGGTTTCCATCGATGACTTGACTTCATCGTTTGTGGGAAAAATGCAGACGGCAGGTTTTGCAGGGAGTGCAGGAAATCCTCCCTTGGATAAGGGTGGTGGACCTGTCACTTGCGTGGCATACAGGGAGGTCGGGCGGTCGTTGAGTTTATCGGCAATTTTATTCATTACCGGTGCAATCTGTGTCTCAGTGGTATCAATCTTTTCACACAGATGCAAGATTTTTTCATCTCGGCTGGAAATTGTTGTTTTCAGGCAAGATATGACGCCCCTTGCTTCCGCCAACTCAGTCGACAGATCACCAATAAATGATAATAGGCGCTGAGCTTCACGACCAACACGAATGAGATGCGACTTCGATATTTTTGAGTGTTTTTCCACAATGTCTTGAATATTACTCAGGCATACGTAGGCTGCTTCTATTTTAGAAGATGGCAAATAATCATTTTCTCGCTCATCTTCTGTATCAGAGTCTGAACTCATATTCTCGGATTCAGTGGTCGGGGCAGGGACTGCAGATGACAAGGGCAGGGGAGGAGGTTTTATGGAGGCAAGGGAGGAAGGGACGACAGAAGGACTAAAAGTTCTGGTTCTTGAACTGGGAGGAGAGTCATTGGCGATTGCCGGCAGACTCAAGAGTTCTTTCTGCCTCTTCCGCTTTCGTTCCCTTTTTGTCATCCTATAATCAGATTCCTCCATCGATGTGAAGGGTCATGGATTGGACAGCAGGAAAGGTAAGCCACTGGAAGATAAGCAACAGAGCTGCCCTAACAGAATAACAAAGGACTGTACGACCAAACCTAGCCCACGAAAATTGCAGATATTGCAGTCTTACAAGTGACTGGGACAGGTAGGAGTATAATAAATAAATAAATAAATAAACGACGGTTAGATGCTAGGAGACAAGGGAACGATATGAAGAGAAAATAAAAAAATAATTTTTATAAAGGATGGAGTAAAATACTATGTAAGAGAAAAAAGAATAGATAATAACACAAATAATTAAAAAAATAATAATAATCGGCAAGCGCCGTAAAGTATAATGTACAAAGGTTTATACCAAAACAAATATATAGATAGGTACAGAATAGGTACCAGAAAGCAGTACTTGCTATAATTACTAGAACAAATAAAAGGAGTGAAAGAAAACAATTAGGTACATATAAATATATCAAAATATCTCTCAAGTCTTAATATTAGTAGAGAGTAAAAACTATGAATATAATAATATTATAATATAAAAATACAAATGATTGTAATGCGGTGCGGGAACGGGATAAGTCAAGGGGGTGAGGGGCGTCTCTTTGACGGGCGGCCTGTATCTATGAATTTATGCTTTTCAACGCCGAAAGGGCGTAAGCGCCAGTATGGGGAGCGCAGAAAGACGTTAATATCTGATCAACGGCAGTTGGCAGACACTATCTTCCGCGAACTTTTCTGTGCACAATTTAATTCTACATTCAATGACACTAGAGTCAGTGACGTAAAATAAAACACACGAGCAACGCACACCGAAATGTCAAAAAAATAAATTGAAATCACGATAAAATAGTAAAAAATAGTAATAAAGTACATAAGTTATATATTATTGAAATCACGGGAAAATTCCCTGCACAATGATATATATAAAGTACACAAAAGAAAACAAAAAAAAATAAAATGTTATTTTTCAGGCACGAGAAAAAACATTCAAAACACTTTAAAACCTAAAAATAACACCCGAAATACACAAAAAATACATCACCACAAACAGGATACGGCAACAAATCACTTAAAGCAAAAAATAAAAGATTTCATACGATAAAAGACACAAAATAAGCAAAATAAACTCAGAAGTAAACAAACACAACTTGACAGCGATGAAGGTAGTCTATACAAGAAGTCTTCTTCGATCTGCTGATCGTACTACACTAGGGCATAATATACTGCAGAAACATGATCAAAGTACAATAGTTTAGTTTTTTATTATTTTAAAATAGGAATCAAATCTTTTAAAAAATGTATAAAGTTTAGTTACATTATTTTCTGTAAAATATAATACAAATAAATTTTCTGACACCTTGGAACAGGCTTAGCCTAGTGAGTTGGTTTATTCCAAATTACTTACTTATTTACTACTTATAATGTTAATATTAATATTATATTTAATTATTTTAATTGAATTGTATTTTTTCATATTTTTATTATTTGTATTGTGAAGATGTATCTTGGTTTTTAATACGAAAAACAACGTATAACTACCGAGCAAATTTGTTTTATTTAATTCAATTTTATTTAATTCGAAAAACACAAAGCAATTAACGATAAATAATATTTAAATAGTTACATATGAAAGAATATATACTAATTAACACTTGTGCAAACATATATGTAAATATAGACCATTTTCTATTAAGTTTTGCAAAATCTTCATTACACAAAGCATCAACAATACAACTCGAAAGAAACTCAATATTTTGTTTTTCATTGTGAGCCATGATAGTTCTATACCTAACCAACAATACATGTTGAATTTAATATCAGTGATATTACTTACCTCTTTAGCCGTATATAAATATCAATACCGATATTTCTAATAATAATTGTTTTTCTTCCATCCTTTCCTCCTTGTGGCTATGTGGCGGTAAAACTTGTATTTTATATCTATACTTTCAATATAATATTACCTATGGTCACAGTGACTAGTCTATACGTGGATACTTTGTCTATGGTTAGTGATCAAATATGTCCCCAGGGTTGCCATTAAATGAAATAGTTTTCAACTTATTTAATCTAAAATAACATTGTATCGGTTACGAGTCCATTGAAACAAAACGATAATACTAAGAAATAAGTTCATAATTATATATTTTTATTCTGCTGACACCCGATTCCAATTTGTTTTCATAGTAAAGGTAAAAATATAACAACATACCTACATGTTACAAATGTTTGTCAAGACAGAAAATTGTGGCGTTCGTTTATTTTTCCCTACCCCATGAGAGACATGGCGTTATAGTATTGATGTATGTAGTAATATTGTATTTCGTAGCATATAAAATATAACACAAATTGTTGAGTTTCATGGATTTATCATGGTTCCATCATCAAATCTCTTGGCTTAGTTTAAAAATAAAGGAATGGCTATTAGTAAAAGGCAGACACTATGCAGAGGAGAGTATTCACCCATGGTGACAGGAAAATTATTCGAAAAACAATTATTCGAATGCTCAATTTTACGAAAATCAATTTTACGAATGGCAATTATTCGAATCACATTTTTTCGAAAAACAATTTTCCGAACACACAATTATCAGAATTTACAATTGTTCGAATTTTTATGACGTCATGTTGGTAGTATTGTGAGAGGAATAAACCATAGATTTTTATTATAATATACTAGATGTCGTAGTTAGCAAATTTTGTATGAATCGAAAACAAATGACTCACTTTTTGCACGGAGTACTACATCTATGTACATAGTATATTATGTTTAGTAAAAATCTATGGAATAAACAACATGGCGACACACCGCGCTGTCAGATATCCTAGGA
Organism: Molanna angustata; assembly: GCA_963576475.1. Taxonomy (NCBI): domain Eukaryota; kingdom Metazoa; phylum Arthropoda; class Insecta; order Trichoptera; family Molannidae; genus Molanna; species Molanna angustata. The sequence continues at coordinate 34,536,643 of OY754971.1, read as the reverse complement.
TGTACACCTATTTTTTAAACCTAAACCTACAAAACTTTGGTAAAAATAGGTTGATTAGGTTTGTTTGTAGTTATAATTGCGACTGGCGTGAGCCAGTTGCATTACATATTTAAAATAAGTAACTATAATATTAAAATAAAATAACTAAATTGGTGTGAATACTAGATAAACATAAACTGGTGTACAAACCAGACTATCCCGCGCTGTCAAACATCAGTTATTAAAAATGTGCAAACATACGTACCCAACAATAATACAAATAATAGTCTTCATCGAATATATTTTACTGGCAACAAATATGTCAAAGGAGGCAACATAATGACACAAAAATATATTAAATTCGATTAATTGGTTTTCCAACAAATGTTAGTTCGAATAATTTGCTTTCGGACAATTGTCATTCTGATAACTGATTTTCGAAAAATTGTTATTCGTACAATTGCGCATTCGAACTTTTTTTTTTTTTTCTATTTTTTGTGTGAGTTCATAATATTAATCTATTATGTTTTTAAATAATTATGTTGCCTTTTTTTAAATTATGTTGTACTTTTAAATTATGTTGTTTTCTTTGTTTTGTATTTTGTGTTTATATTTATGATGTGTAAATTATATTTTATTTATTTATTTATTTATTTATTTTAATTTTGGCACATTTTACAAAATTAAATAAACAACAGAAAAAAATACAAAAAAAATTCAAAGAAAATTACAAATAACAATTACTGAATACCAAAATTCCCACAAAGGCAATGCCTGTGTGTGGGTATACAATATAAATATAAAAAAATAGATTTTTATATCTACTTAATATAAACATATGTATAATATAATATATTAAAAGTGAAAAAGAAGAAATATATTTACAGTTGATATTATTATGAACAAATATATTCTTTATATAATATGTACGTGCCCATAACAAATGAAAAAAAATTTAAATGTATCTAAAATATTATGAATTATAACAAGAGTGAAGTGAACCAGAAAAAAAAATTATATGCAATAAAATAAATGCTAAATAATGCAATAAAATAAAAACAGGTACATTGAACGAGGCAAAAATGTACTGGCCACAACACCATGAATACAGTCTACCCACAAATGTATCAGGCGACTCACAACAATAAGCAACGTCAGTTGCTCGGTTCTAAACTATGTATGTTGCAGTCAAATACATTTATTCCCCGTTCACCCAATAAACTCGTAAAAATCATACAAACAGATACTTAAATAAAATAACAAATTATATGTTCATGAAAATATAAAAATACACACATATATCGGATAACAATACACAACAATCAATAAATAAAAATATAGAAAGTAAATAAAAATATATCATAACTTTATGAAATATGAATTAATTAAAAGAAACAAGTAAAAAAGAAGTAGAAAAAACAAAATAAAAATACAGAGGAAAAGAAAAAAATACGTAGGTGTTTTGAACTAAAAAACAGTTAAAAAAAAAATTAATAAATAATAATAATAACATATGAGGTAGTAGAATGATATAACAAAATAAAAATACTATAAGGAGGAAAATATATCATAATAAGAATTCACAAATAAAGAGAGGAAAAAAAATCACTTTAAATTAACATGTAAAACAATATTTTTAGATATAGATAAAAAAAATATGCATATAAATTTCATATAAAAATTATAACAATATTTTCTGTACTTCACATTTATCTCTTAACCAAAATTTTATTTGTTTAACATATGACAAATGACTTTTTATATTTTTCAGATGATTTGTTAAACTATTGAATGTTCTTGGAGCCACAAACATAGCATGTCTTTGAGTCTTTCTTGTTTTGCAATTTGGGACATTATACACATGATTTAGCCGTTGACTGACTCTATTCTGCGTTTTTATTTGAAAAAGATGAGACCTTTTATGTATGTATTTTAGACACTGTAATAGGTAGAGTTTTCTTAAGTCAAAAAGTTTGGAATCTTCAAAGAGTTGTAATGTAGGATACCTTAATGGTTTTCGATATATATTTTTAATAATTGTCTTTTGAAGAATCTCTAGGGGCCTTGTGTAGCAACTCAAAGCTCCTCCCCAAGCAATTATACCATAAGATAAAAGAGATTGTACTAAGCTATGGTAAGTCATTTTGATAATATCAGTTTTGACAATACCTTCCATCCTCTTAAAAACATAAACTAGATATCTTATTTTTTTTGAAAGGTTATCGACATGCATATCCCATCTTAAATGTGAATCAATAATGATCCCTAAATATTTTGTATAATTCACTTTTTTCACTTCTGCACATGTATAGCAATCGTTATTACAGTTTAAACTATGAAATCGCATGGCGAGAGAGTCGTCACAGTTAGGCGCAGTTCTTTGAGTACTATAAAATGGCATGTAAAATGTTTTTTCACAATTTAGAGTCAGTAAACTTTTATCAAGCCAAGATTTTACATGTCTTAAACACCTGTCTGCTTTTTCATAAGTTTCTGGCCAAGTTTGACCACTTACAGTAATTGATGTGTCATCAGCAAATGAATACAATTCACCATTATTGTTGTATATATTCAAATTGACGATAGTGTAATAAGTATACCTAACAGCAGCCCCAGAACAGGTAATACCTAGTGGGGCGTTGTTGATCAATTTATATATATGCATGTATTGAGAGAAATAATAAATAAAAAAAAAGTTTAGATGGAAACACCCCAGATGTAAACTTTTTCTAAAGAAAAGGGAATCATCGAACGACTTTGCAAATTCAATAGTTTTATCATTTTACTCATCAGAAAAATTATATTATCTTGTGGCGATGCTATACACCACAATGAAAACGTCATTCGTCGGATAGTCTCGCATCTCATTCGTATTAACGAAAATGGCCGAAGGACATCAGTTCCTGAACCGAATATGCAGCGCAGTGTGACCGTTTTTAGTATTTTTAGTACTTAATTGCTATTTTTTCACCACTTTGGAACACGTTTGGTATTTTTAGTATTTTTATATTGAAGATAAAATACCATTTTTTGGTATTTTTTGGTATATTTTGTGATTTTTGGAAAATTAAATACTTACCATTTTTTGATATTTTTTTAATATTCTGTCTGCATTCACTTTTTTTCTCTATGATAATTTTACCGCTCTTTCCTTCTATTATTTACTCATTGATGGACATGGTATGGTGGTGGCGGGATCTTTTGAATTACATTTTTTAACTGGTGACTTTTTACATTATTCTAAAAAAACTAAAAAGTATCGAAAATTAAATAACTTCTGTTAAATTACATATATTGTCCACATTGAACAAAGTTTGTTGACATGTTGTGTTTTGGTGAAGTTAATAATTATTATGAAGCGAAAATACGAACAAAAATATTGTCCTGAATAGGAACAGAAATGAATTTCATAATAAATTTACTTTCAGATGCACCATCATGCATCTTTTAGTAGGTAATCTCAATCTTTTGTTTCATATTCTTTGTAGGAAATATTAAGTTTTTTTTTTCATATCTATTGGGCGATTAAAAATATCTTTTTTTATTCGAATGTAGTTAAGTGACATTTCTAAGTATTTAATTAACAGCTCCAGTACGGTAACAGCTCAGTTTTGTTAGATCTTTTCAATTATATAATATTTTTGCCTTGAATATAATATTTGGATTTTTAGGTACATGACAGCCGATTATTTAACTATTTTCAGCAAGAGCTAATGTGTTTAATTTGACTTTTCTGCAAAGATGATCATTATTATTCTGTACATATAACCGAATTTCATATGATTCCATTTCTTACTCGCGACACATTCTTTCTCCCACCCATATTATTTTGTTTATCCGGTAATTAACTCGTTTACCACGCTCCTCCTTGTTATATACGTAACAATTATACTATAAATACATGCGCGTTTTCTTAGTATGTTCTCAAATATCGTTAAAAAATTTAGTATATTTTTGGTATTTTTTCATATTGGGTTTAGTGTATTTTAGTATATTTTCGCCACAATTGCGGTATTTTCGGCAGTTTGGAAAACGGTCACACTGATGCAGCGCGTTTCGCCATTCGCATATCAACCAACAGGACAGCAACAGTGATAACTCTTTAACTATACGCGTAAAATTAATATCAACTCAAACATCGCGAACATTTGTAAATTTATCAAGTATAATATTGTGACTTATTTAAACTGAAAATAGATGTAAATTACGTAAGTCCTCTTTTATTATGAAACGCTTCATCACTCAATTACTATTTCTATTTCTACTAATTAACTGATTATCAAATTGCAATATCTTATATAGTGATGTATGTTATTGGGAAGTAATTTGAACACGTACTTAAAATCGCAACCTTCTGATATATTATATTCTTTATTAAATAACAACCCCAATAGCATTCAATCCTATAAACTCTTAATATTATTTTATTTTATAATTAATGATTATTATTTTTTTCATTTTTCTTTTTTCGTTACTCGATGAAACTTATATGTGTGATCATCTCTGAAGCATTCCCTTCCTATTAAAAAAGAAATCACTAAAATCGGATAATATGGTGAAAAATTACTATGGCTGAAGTGGAAATTTAAGAGTTTAATGATTTTTTCGTGAATTCCCTAATCAGATCTTGCCCAAATTGAAATGAGGCCAATCGAAAGATACCCTCTTTTTAATGAAAAATTAATCATCTAAATCGGACAATGTGATAAAAAGTAATCACTGTGCATACATACATAAAAAAATCACGTGAAAACCTCCTCCGTAAAAACCATTGAATATGTGGCGAATTCGCCTACATATGTAGGTATTTAGAAAGTACATCCGTATACAAATAGTATTCAACGCGCGAGGGGAGGTCATCGACCACTAGTATCGGCTTTACAACAATATTATTTTTAATCATATGTACCTACCCAGAATTGTACTTAGTAACAGGGTGTTCAATAACCCTGTGTTTTTTGATGAGCCTCGGGGGTGAGGTATATAAGCACACTACCGATGCATTCATCATCTATTTTGGTACCTGGTCTACTAGTGTAACTTTCATTTGCCCGCGTGTTTTTTTTTTCAATTTTACAAAACTGTTATCTTTTATTGTTTATATTTTATTATTAGTGTACAGAACATTGATTTTATTTTATTTTATTTCGTGTGTAAAAATCAAGTGTAACTCAATATATCGAATGTAAGTGTACCTAATATGTTTCCTTACTCTCTGCTAAATTTACCCACTGACTGTAAATATTAAATTTGATGGTACATGCACCCGAGTATTTAGTAATCACCCTCTGCGAATACGTCGTCTTCTTATAGAGGCTTGTTGCTAAGATCAGTTTATAAATTTAAACTATGTAAAGCTTAACTTTACTTAGTGAATAGAATCTGTTCTGGTGACCTCGTTTTCAATCTTCGGAATTGATCGCTAACACGTCACAATAGAAAACGATTCGGGTACTTACTCTAACTGCATTCCCTTCAAGAGTCAAGAATCAATTCTGGACCAAACGGAGTTGAGTCCTCGGTTCGGATTTACTGAAAGCACATTAAACCCTAAGAGTCACTCATAGGCCCTCAGTTCTGTCTTTCCCGAAAGTACTTTAAACCTCAGGGGCTCCAGCCCACAAATATCAAAGTACCGGTTTCTCAAAATAAGATGAATCAAGTATTTATGAGTTACATTTTTTCAAGTTTATAGTAACAAAAAGAATTCTCCTTTTCTTACGTTAACTTTTTATCAGTAACATTCTCTTTGTAATGAATCAAAAAAGGTTTTTTTTTAATATTCTCAAACAGTTTCAAGATATCAGCCATCTATTCACGTTGCTATAAATATAGGGAAGTTTTTAATTGATTTTGTAATTAATTTGTGGTAAATGTTTTCTCAGTTCCCATTAAAGTTAATGGTGTTTATATAGAGGCATAATGGCGGATGGTGGTTGGCGTAGTACCAATAAAAAGGTCGCCAATATATCATTACCATGACAATAGCAATATAAATGTGCTTATTTTAGCTATTCAATGACAACATATAAGGGAAAAGTAAATTATATTCAGGTAAATACAATATTGCTCTCACCTCAAAATTCATAATATTTATTGCACCCTATAATAAATTCATTAATCGATATACACACACGTATTTATTGAAAGACAGTCTCATATAAATACTTATACTGACACATTCTTCTCTTTCTCTCTCTCTCTCTCTCTCTCTCTCTCTCTCTCTCTCTCTCTCTCTCTCTCTCTCTCTTGTCCTTATCCTCATGACTGAGGATGGCGGCTGTGGACAATCTTAATAAGATCACTCCATTTGATCAAAATTAATGACTTACAGATGTGGTGCTGAAGGCGAATGATGGGCATCCCATGGAAATCCATTATTCGCCTCCATTCTGGGTGAATTAATTATTAAGGATCGTCTATCAACCATATACTACAGACAATTCTTCAATTGTTTGTATATATTGGCAATAAAGACCCAGACTGCATTAGACGAAATGCTTTCTTACACGCCATGAATGAAAAGTTTTTATTGCCATGGTTATTTCTACCAACTAGTCTTACTATTGTTGAGAATGCGAGATTTGCGTGATAGAAAAATTATAATAATTATTTCTGCTGGAAATCAAACTCAGCACGCGCTGATACAGAAGCCAACCGGATTATCACTATACAAAGATGGTCGACTGCTCTTTGGCTTATGCTTTTTGATTACATATGTATATGTAAATCACAAATGACAAACTAAAAACTTTTTAAAAACTAGCTACGTTATTTTACATCTAATTACAGATTTTATCTCCTAAATAATAACAAAGGTTTTTCTTCCACTACATATAATTAAATTAATAATATAATTAAATTAAATTTTAATCTATCTAATTATACTATTAGGTAGAGGAGATCCACCAAGCAAAACTCGCCTACAGCAAAAAATCCAAGATCTATAAATCTAACAATATGGACCTTAAACTCCGAAAAGATCTAGTAAAGATATATGTGTGGAGTATTCTGCATTATCGTTGTGATAAATTAAACATAGGTTGACCTACCAACGGATACTTGGTATATCTTAGTGGAACCATAATTCAAATTAATGTTTGTTCACATCAAAATTGAAGAAACCATTCACATGTAAAACACCATAAATATCGAAATGGCGTCCAAACTGGATAGTTTCACAAGAGGATCTCCTGCACATCATCTTGGAGGGAATGATTGAGAGAAAAACTGGCTAAAGGCGTCACGCCGAGAATATTTAAAACAGGTGTGCGAGGACACGAAGTGTAACTCCTACACAGAATTGAAAGAAATTGCTGAAGACAGAGCGGAGTGGATGGCCAACCAATCTCCAAGATTGAAACCAAAAAGGAAACTTCATAATATTTTTTTATCACAAGTAGACTACTGCCGCCCAACTAGGAAACCCTGTTCAAGGGCTAGCAGCAACTTAAGCTAACTACAGTGACAGTATACTTATAAACTGGGCGATGATAGTTTCGCTCTACATTCATAGGTAGGTTCACAATCAATATACTTTGTACTAATAACTTATAAACCACTACTTCAAAAAACATCAAAACAGAAACATGCATACATAAAACAGAAACAATGAAATCAAAATGCCCGTCATAGTATATGTCAACAAAACGATTCACGGAGTGATTTGACATTTCAAAAACCATATAGAAGAGGTTATATATCAATGTCGTCAGGTTTTTAGATGTATGTGATATGACTCGTATGAGTCCCGGATCAAATCAAAACATATAAAATATACTCGTAGAGAATTATGATTTCGCATTTTTCGTTAAACACTCATATTGTTAATAGCTATTGTATAGGTACTAACAGTAAATTTCGTCGTTTATGTTAAAAATATTTTATTGAAATTTTGACATTGCTCGGGTTCAAAGGATAATCTATTAATCTTACTTTTGTAATTCATTATATTAATTAAAAGAACAAAATTATATTGTTATTATAAAAGGTAATTATTATTTGTATAGGTATATTTTCAATATTTTAATTCATAGTAAACTACTTGCAAGTAGCCGGATAAGGTGCATGTATACAAAATCAAGATAAAATCGAGAATTAGACTAAACCTCTTTTATACACAAACAAACTTATTGGCAAATTGAAAAAATGGACGCTACAAAGTGTTGCAAAGATAAACTTATTTTGTAAAAAAGCTAAATTTGTAATACGAGTGGGTGTTACAAATTTAGCATTTGTACATTTTTTAAGATAAAGTGAAACCATCGAACAGATCGAAGGGTAGAAACAGTCGGAGATTCAAACATGTACAACATTTTTATCCCCACTAAATCCTGGTGTCTTTATCTGAATAACCAACTTCTGCCAAATCTTTTGTACGTTCATCCTCCTCTTGCAAGCTGACTGAATACAAAGAAAATAATACAAGATTTCCAATTCTTACAATTCGCATTTGAATTCTCCAAAGCCGACCAAAGCTACAGCAGAGGCATCTTAGATTATGTATAACAGAAAAAAATGTAGGTGTATATTGACGTTTTATAAATCAAATCAGAATACAAATGCCATCAGAGACTGTTGGACTAGTCTGAAGGTGTTTAATGTTTTATTCAGATTGGCAATACGACCCCAATCTTATTTAATTATCTTTCTACGTTTTGCGTTATTTAATAATTCATAGCTGGAAATATCTGACATTTTATTTGAATTGAAAGAGCAGACAGCGTTATTATACAGAAAATTATAAATTAAAATTACAACTATTACTATATTATTGATTTTTTTTTCAATTTTTGAATTTAATGTTTTTTTATTTTTGAATTTACTGTTTTGTTTTTTTTATCCTTATGTATATCTTTTTTTTATGTTTGCTTACATCAATTTTTTTATATTATTTCTAATTTTTTGTCTTATTGTTTAGGTTTAAGTTTTTTTGTTTGCCAAGTGGATACCTATTTGCTTTTTTTATTATATCTATTGTTATCATTAATATGTGTTTTATCTATGTATGTAAAAGGCATTGTATGCCGTTTAATAATAAATAAATAAATAAATAAATAAATAAATTAATAAATAAATAAATAAATAAATAAATAAATAAATAAATAAATAAATAAATAAATAAATAAATAAATAAATAAATAAATAAATAAATAAATAAATAAATAAATAAATAAATAAATAAATAAATAAATAAATAAATAAATAAATAAATAAATAAATAAATAAATAAATAAATAAATAAATAAATAAATAAATAAATAAATAAATAAATTACATATTTCATTTTTTAAATTTATTTCTCAACAGCCATCATGTCGAAAATGTTTATTATGAATTCATCGTGATTTTTTTTTGTGTTTTAAAGCGTTTTATGTAAGCGTAGTGTCCTTTTTATAGTTCGAACTACAACCTAAATCGATTTCATATTAATACTATTAAAACCCAGCAGACGTTGTCCTGCCAGTTTGATTATATAAATCCAAATATACAATAATGGTTGATCGGTATGTTTCCTTTTTATTATTTAACATTCATATCTAGATTCGCTAATTATAATTACGTATTCTTTTCCCTTCCATCCCCACACTCCATTCCGTCACTATTCATTCATAATTTTATTTAATTATTCTAACAAATATACGTGAACCTTTAGCATTACACCAGTTTTATATAATATACCTTTTTATATGTGTGTAAGTATATAGGATTTTCTTCTTACTATTTTTTTATTTATGAATTTATTTATTTACTAACTTATATATTTCTTTATTCGTACCTATATTTACTTATTCAATCAATGATTTATTTATAAATTTATATGCTAATTTTAATTTTTAAACCATCTCGTGTGCGCGATGTTCAAACCCACTAAGAATCAATTCAATAAATTTTTTTTTTTAGATATCGAATAAATAAATAAATAAATTATAAAGCATAAACCTTCTACTGAATGAGCTGAACAAATTCCCAAAGTTTCATCGCAATCGGATGGTTGGTTTAGGAGTTCATCGCAAACAAACAAATATACGTAAATCCATTTTTATATATATAGATAACACTTTTTAAGTATATTTATTTTATTTACATCAATTTCCTTACATGTATGATGTAGACAGTGCATATTATGAGTTTTTCGTGATGTTTTATGTGTATACCGTATGACATAAGGCGTATAACGAAATTGTGTGACATTTGCCCAAACTACAGCCCAACCAATGAGCTCACTCGAATTAGTTTGTCTCTTCTTCTTCACCTTATATTAAGTCATTTCACATGTTGGTTAAGGTAACTGAATTTCCTCCTCCCAGGATAGCAAGAGGAGGTTCAGCTGTCCTTCCATCTCTTCGATTATCTTCTGGGTAATTTTTACTTGTTGGTCGTCCGACGCGGTCTCTCCAGATGCGTCATCTGCTACGTCCCCATCTTGTTATGTCCTCGATCCCGCATAAATAGACCTGAGATCGTCTCATTTCTGACTCAGTGACATTTATATATTTTGTTGTATAGTTTTCCATGTACTCTTCTTCTTCACCTTGTAATTGGTTATATGACCTGTTTTTTGAAGTGGACTATCCTGGGAGGAAGAGGTCCAGATGTCCTTCAATCTCTTCGGTAATCTTCTAGATAATCTTCTGTTTTTGGGAATCTCTACCTTTACAATTTTGAGGATTCTGCTGTCGTCCGATATGATGCGTCATCTGCTACGATCCCACATGGTTATGTCTTCGATACCTCATAAAAACCTGATCGTATAATTTCTGACTTAGTATCAGTACCTTATATATTTATTACAGGTTGATTTCTTCATTTTTATATTGGTTTGCGTCAATCAAGGCCCTTGTATTATATATACATCCTAAAATATATTATTATAAAAATAAATAGAATTTATAAGGCGCCCCTGGAGTGATACAAGATCACTCCAAGGGCGCTGTAGCTTATTTTTTGGCTCTACGAAACAAGGCAGTCTTAAGTAGTCCACTGAAGGTGTCAATGTTTTGAAATCCACGTAAGTCAAGGGGAAATTTATTCCATATAATATACTTATTTAACAAATAGATTTACCTAAGATGATTCGGGTACTTACAAATACACAAGCCAAAATACATACCAATACTTTTCAATAATCGTAAAAAATATCTATCAATTTTAATATATTTACATGCTTTTCTTTGCATAGGTAATACATATTTTTTTCATAATAATACGTTGAATATTCACAAAGCGGAAGGAAATTTTATATTATGTTTTCCTAACGAGAACCGCCTTGAGGCATTTATATTACGCACATATATGTACATATCTGTGTACATAACAATATACCTATGTACTTCAAAGTAATCCAGAACAATTTGTTGAAGAAGTTAAATCGCAAAATCCCATCACGAAATAGCAAATTCAATATACTCTTATGATGGATGGATTATTTATTTCGTCGTGTATGGAAATTGATTAAACTGAATTAGAGCTTTTTCATTTATTTTTCGTTGATATGATTACAATATCAATTATCAATTGTCGCATGTCATATTAGCCGTTTGGCTTATGTGCGGGGTCCTAGGTTTTATTCTCAGCAAAGGAGAAATTTAATGAAATTCGTTTTTCACGCTCTTGCTTCTCTGGACGGAAAAGAGTCGTTAGTTGGTGGAAACTCTCATTTTTGCAATAAACTCAACGTGCACAAGGTTAGTCTTGTTTAAATTGCTGCTCAGACAAGTTACAGGTAAGTACTGTTCCCCCACCACTGCCCGTTCTGCTTATGGGGACTAATAACGGCCCCTTGCAAAACTCTGAAAGAACACATAAAGATCATACGAAGAGTCCGGAGATCTCTAAAACCCTGCAGACACTGCACTTTTAGTGCCAAAAAGAGCTAATCATGTGGAAACAACTGGCTCACTGTTCACTGATGACAGCAGAACTTCAGGACGTCTTACCAAGAGATGAAATGATGCCGCAAAAATTTAAGAAACCAACAGGTCTAAAAAAAGAAAGAAGAATTCATACATACTAACTCGCCGTGAGGAGCGAAAGGTTTTTCTTTTAAGACGCAGGTGTTTAAAAATTCAATATGTTTTATAATTTTGTTGACAATGTCATCAATCTCGAATTGTATTGTAGATTTTATTACTTGTATGCCTACTAAATATAGAAAGCCTTATCAAAATTGAGATCATCGTAACATAATTCTCGTTTTCAACGTACATTTTTGTACGAACAAACGAGAATCGAAGTGTTTATTAAAAATTTATGAGACTTCAACGCCATGTTGAATTTTTGTTTTTTTCTGTTTTCACAGGAACGAAAGCGACACGACACCATTATATTAAAAAATAATATATTTTAATCTAAATTATTTTTAATAAAACACTACCGAGTGAAATTCGCGGAATCAAATCAAATCAAATCATTTCTTTTTCGGTTTTTTAAATAACAAACTAAAATTCATAAGAAAAGAAGAATATATTGAAAAAGGTTAAAGCAAAAATGTCTATCTGATAATCCCAGATTTCGTCTTTCTCTCCTCTTCTTCTCTTTAGGTATCCTTTTATTTTCTTATCATTGTTATGAACTATTCCGATATTCAGTCTTTTTTTACCATTTCTTCTGTCATCTTTATGTAAATATTAAAGAATAAAAATATTATCTTGGAAGTCTTCTCACTGATGATAAGATCCTAACAAAGAACCGTGATGTTTTTCAAAATGAAGCCACACTTTTGCGGCGAAAGCTTAAACCTTAAAATAAGGCAGCACCTGGTCAATTCCTACATATAGTCCATACTTCTATATGGAGTTGAAACATGGACCATAAAAATCAATATGCTTAACCGGCTGAGCCTTTGAAATGTGGCTGCATCACCGCATGCTAAAGATCGATAAAGTATCAATGTGGAAGTATTCAGGAGAGCAAATGTCGAGCGCGAGCTAGTTGACACAATTAAGCGACCAAAGATAAGAGGCAAAAAGTACAGGCAACTCCAACTGATTATGAGGGCAACATAAAGGGACGCCTCAGAATATGAAGACGTCAGCTGTGATGGCTCCGCAACATTCGTGAGTGAACTGACATCAGAGACGTCGGCGAATTGTTCCGGACGGCGGCGGATAGAGATGCCTTCTCACCAGTGATTGGCAGAACCTTATATGGAACGAAGAAGAAGAAGAAGAAAAATCTTTATTTTTTTTAATTTTTGTCATGTGATTACTTTATTGCTATTGCACTTTTATTGTAAATTGAACATGAGTTCTGGTTGCTTAGAAAAAAATCCCGTTAGTAATTTTATGTTCCTAATACCTACAGAAATTTAATGAATAAGAGAATCTCTCATAATGCCATATATACATATTATGTAGATATGTAATACATTAACAAAAATATAAACAAATATAATGAGAAAAAATAGTAACTAGAAAACGGTAAATATCACTGCTGATAAGCACTAAAACGGAATACTCACTCGTTACTTAGTTCTGAAAATAACCTTTTATAGAGGAACCTTTGAATGATTGGTATTTACAAAGATAAGTTCAATTTAACCTATGGATTACATGATATTTTTAACATCCAGTGATGGTTTCATGAATTTTATTTTCATAATTTGCTAGTGGGCCCGGACTAACTTTCTATACCGCATTCTATGTAGACAACCCTCTATATAGATCACCCTCTATATTGACCACCCTATATGTAGACCATCCTCTATATAAACAGTATTCTATGTAGATCACCTTCTATGTAGACCACCCTCTATGTAGACAGCATTCAATGGAGATCACCCTCTATATAGACAGCATTCTTTGTACATAAGTATAATGAAAATAACCAAATCAACTTTAGTCATTTCACGTTGCTCGTGTTGGTTGGAAGAAATCGCCATGTGGCAATAAACCCTCCATTGTTCATTTGATGAAGAAGATAAATAAATGAAACAAAGAATAAGCAAAAAATTAGAAAATAAAAAATAAAGAAAAAAAAAGAAGCCATAAGTAATAAAAACCTTTAGGGTCATATTACGGGACTTAAGAAAAATGTGAGAAAAAGGTAAGGTCCTGAACTGCGAGAATACTGCTAACAAAACCTCAACCTTTTCTTATATATTTCACAAATAACTCCCGTAATACGACCCTTGGAAGTATCTTTTTTATATTCATATTTAATATGTTTATTTGTTTATAGCCTTGCTCGCTTCTGATATACATAATAATAAACCCAAGATAATTTTGTTTCTTATTAATTTTTCTGCCACATCGGAACAGGCTCAGCCAAATAAAGAAAATACTTATGTATTTATATTGTTATGAATGTTTTATATCTATAATATATTTTGGTTGTTTGTAATAATAAAATACTTAGAGTGTGATGTATTTGTAAGATAATTATAATAACTAAACAATCCTTGCTAAGCATAGAAACATATTAAGCTTTTCAACACTAAGAGAACAAAACAGATTCAATTTATTTTTATGAATAGACATACAAGAAAACATCTTGTATAATAAATATTTACACATAGTGACAAGCAGGGCTATTCTTGCAGATGAGTTAAATAAAATTGTCTTAAATTGGTATGAATTCATATACATATGTAGATACAGTTTCAGTATTCCTAAAAGAAAAACAAAGGGGGGATGTCAGGGGGGCAAGTCTGGTCCAACCGACGAAATCAAAACCCTCACCATTACCCATAGCATGGATATAATTATCATATGGAGTTCTATAATATGTTAAAATTTTATAGAACTCCATAATGATAATTATATCCATGATTTGGGTTTTGATTTCGCCGGTTGGACAAGACTTGCCCCTCCCAAGGTCTTCCGCACCTAAAAACATTCCTGAAATAACGCTTCTTTGTCATCTAGAGACCGCGATTAAAATAATTGAATATGATATTTCGAATTCTATAGATTATTTCATACATTGACAATATAAATTAAATTATTCTGTTGGCGCATATGACAATTTGTACCTATCCTCATCTTCCTGACATACGAAGACCTCTTTCATATCTACATTGTGCCTACCGAATGGCGCTCTGTACTCTCTGCGTACCCCGTAAGAGATATAGAGTGATGATATGTCTCATTCAAATTTTACACAACGCTTGCACGCCTGTCCAAGGTAGTTTAGCGGTGTTTTAAGACAACTGTCATCTATCACAAATCAAATTTAATTTTGATCTGCTTATTTATATTGTTATATTTTGGAATAATGAGACGAAAAATCGTTATTCTCGTGCATTTTAGGAGCGAAAAATTGTCAAAAATTAGCTCTTTTATAATATTTCGCATGGGTTGTAATTATTCGTTATATTTTCCATATTCATATTTTAAAGTGTGAAATACATAATAATAACAAATTGATTCTCCTGCTCTTTTAAAATATATCAAACATTAAATTTCATCCTCATAATCTTACTCTACACTAAATACCGCACACATTTATATATAAAATTTTACACATCATTCACACAATATTTCACCATAATATATAACTATTCCTAACTTATCTTAATATACTACAATAACTCCGCTGACAACCTGAAATTGGTTTTAATATTTACTTAAATCATCTTTATTTTATATGATTTACTATACGCTGTTTGTTGTCCTCTTAATAAATAAATAAATTAAATATATTAACCACGACAAACGTCAAAATTAGAATGGCGGATGGCGGCTCTTAGCATGCGCGTGTGCAAAATTACGACGTTGTCGGATTAATTTCTGTTGCAACTACCCAGTCATTACACAGCGTCTATAAAACACTGGAAAACCGGTGTACAGTCGATTTTTATTAGTAAGACTGTAAGAAATATTTTGTAATCCGTGTTTTGTGCTAAATATTTAAATAGGTAGATACTATCGCATAAATTAATCTCTGGGATAAGCCAATCAATCATGTGTTCATTATTTTACCTGGTTAAAATGTTTTTAATGTAATTGGTTATGGTAAATAAATTATGCTGAAAGGGGGATTAGTATTATATTACGATATATTATATAATGATATAGGTAGTGACATCTATCGGTAGCTAGTCCAAAGTAATTACATGTATTTGACATAATAGCGCCCGTACTCTAATGCCACCCTTTGACTAATTATGTAACATAAAATTTACTATGTTTCAAAGACAAATTACTGATGTGATTCCTGGAAATCATTCAGATCTATTGAAAGCTAAATTCAATTACCTAATACGTGTCAGTCATTTATACAAGGGTTGGGTTTTTTATATTTGAGCAAATTTGCAATTTCAATAAATGAAAGTGGCGAGTTGCCAAACGGCATTTCCATACAAATAACCAAATGTATTCAGCGAAGAGAATAAAATTTGGCGTAAGAAGTACTAATAAATAAAACTCTTCTTCTCAGCTGGGAGTCGAACAAAGAACACTGATTCGAAATTTAAACGACTTAACACTATGCCACAGCGGCCGAATTGAGAGAATAACATAGCACAAAATATTTTCATTAAGACGATAAGGATAGTGAGAGACGGTAACGATAACTTACTATAGTCTCCATCTACTACAATTGTTTAATACTCTGCAGATACTGACTACTGACTAATCAAAAAACTGTAAGCTCAACCCTCTACCTGTACCTATAATCCAACAGAAACCCCACGCCGCCATTTGTCCCTTGCACCCTGCGCAAGTGACGAATTTCTTCCCATATGGAAATTTCTTTTTATTGACAATAACATCTGAATAGAGACGAAGTTGGGATATTATAGAAGAACCAGGAACCCTGTAAGCCCTGTAGGTGTCTGGGTTCCTGGTTCTTCTATAATATCCCAACTTCGTCTCTATTGAGATGTTAAAAAGTTTGTCAATAAAATATCATTTGACTCCCGACAGGGAAAAAAATACAATGTTTGCGTATATGCAATTAAAATATATATTCGATGGAAATTTCTTTTTAACTAACCAGTGTTTCCAGCCAAGAGAAGCAGTGTTTGCGTGAAAAATAAATTTAATAAATTCCTTCTCTGCTGCAATCGAACCCAGAACGTTCGCACAGAAACCAAACGGCATTCTTACTGTGGCACGGCGGTCAAAACAGTGTGTACTAACTTATTTAGTGATATTCTATTATTATTAGGTAATATTCTGTGTATTGTGTGGAGATTTACTCTAAAAAAACACGAATTCACAATCTATAATAAAAACAAATCAATAAAAAAAAATGAGGACACATTCAATTAAAAATAAAACAATATTTTTTTTATTCTACACATAATAGTTTCATGTAACACATGAGATCCAACTGTCGATGGCGATAGTATGTATAATTAAAGAAGACGTACCAAACTATAAACACAAATTAATAAATAATGTAAGATAATATTTTGTTTTCTATATAAAACATGTAGGTACGTATGTGAGGATAGATTTTATTTTATTTTATTTTATTTTATTTATTTAGGTAAAATATACAGGATTAAACCTACAATTATTTTACACGATTAATCATAAAAAAATAATTACATCAAATTTGTATAACATTTCAAATTTCAAAGTATAAAAATTAAAACAATCCAAAAGCATACAAGGTAGTAGGTATAAAATCAAAATAAATTAAAGCATACAAGGGTCATTCGCTTGTTTACAAAAATATAATCGAAGTAGGTAGGAAAGAAACAACCAAAAAAAATTCGCACCTACATAACATTAACTATCCCGCATTGCATACTATGTGGGCACAGATTGCACAAGCTCCACAAATCAAGGCAAGAAAATACATTTTTTAAATTCATTTAACTCTGAGAAAATATCTACAAGAGGTCTGGACAACGATATAATATTAAAATCGCGAGTAATTCTAGGGAGGGGGGAGAAATATCCTATATTAGTTTTATATGAATTTTAAATAAAATGTCCCGAGATCTTGTATACATTTTTTTTACGTTAAAATTTAATAGACGCAGTATATTGGGGGCATCTAGTCTGCCATTGACGACATTATATAGGCAAATTAAACCAACCATTCTTCTTCTTTCCTTCAGGGAGTTTATTTTATAAAAGTTCATTTTTTTTTCGTATGTATCTAGATTTGATTTCTTTGAGCGATAAGCCAGAATCCTGAGGAACTTTTTTTGAATTCCCTCAATTCTCTGACTATGCACTTCATAATTCGGTGACCAAATAACCGAATTATATTCTAAAACAGAAACTACGAGACTTTTGTATAGACTCAATGCTACTGTTTGGTCCGAAAAGTCCTTTGTCTGCCTGCATATAAACCCTTATAGTTTAGAAGCTTTTTTGGCTATTTCATCTATATGCGCGTCATATTTAAGTTTAAAATCGAATAGGACTCCTAAATCTCTCACAGTATCACATCTTGCTAAATAATTGTTGTTTATGTTGTACTGGAAAGATATTTTAGATTTATTATTTGTGAAGGAAATATATTGGCACTTGCTGTAGTTAAAATAAAGGTCATTAAGTTTACACCAAGTATATAGGGAGGCAAGGTCCTTCTGCAGTAGATTACAGTCTGTGATAGATTCTATTTTACGGTACAGATAGATAGGATAGTATGAAGGTCAGTCTGTTATTCCTACCCAGAATATGAAAACAGCATGATGGTTTGTATGTAATTAAATAATCATGTGTAAAAGAGCATACCTAATTACATAGTTTGTGATATTATATTGGGTTAGATAATATTATTAGTTAAGGTAAGGTTAGGTTAGGTATTTTTGGACCCATCTCCTTCCAGCGACTGGGACAATATCATTGGCCCACCTTTTTTTCCCATCTGTCCAGTCCCTGTCTGTAAACATGACCCATCCAGTGTCATTTAAGTTTTGCAACTCGATCCATGATATCGAAATGAAATAATCGTGTGTAAAATAGCACACCTAATCACTTAGTTTGTGATATTATATTGGTTAAGATAATATTATTAAGTAAGGTTAGGTTAGGTTATGATCAAATCATAAAAAATACATGGATTTTCAATCAAAAATATTAAATGGCTTTTGTTTTCGAGCGGCGCCATCTATTGGTTTAATATCGTATTATAAGTTATTGTATCAGTTTCTTGAAAATGATTATTTCTTGTTGTATAAGCGGATACGGTACACGAGTAATACGAAAATTTCAACCGGTAGTATGTCAAAATTTAATTTTCTTCCAGCGGAGGTTTATTAATACCTACTGAAATCTCTGGTATTTGAATATATACTTCAGTTAATGTTGTAGTCAACCTGTCTGGTATAGGCACAAGGCATATGATATTCTAAAATATTTCATATTCGTTCGGTTGGTATCCAACCCGCCTACATCCTGTTCAAACTTTTCAAAGAAAAACATCCGGTAAGACCTCAATTTTTAACAGCTGTCAAAAGTTTCAAAATCCTCTCACATTTAAGAAAATTACACACATTTATGGTTTAGTTTTTGTTTATTCCATTATTTGTCATAAACTCTCAGGAGAATTTCTCTCATCTCCTGAGCCATCTTTCCACCGCTGGATGTAGACCTCCTTCAACTTTTTTCACCCTTCTCTATCCCGTACCACTTTTTTGGGGTGGTACCTAATCGTTTTTTGTCTTCCCAAAGTCGCCATTGAAGAATTAGTCTTTCCCATTAGTCAACTTTCTGTCTTACACGTGACATGTCCACTGTCATTTGAGACTGACAATACGGGGTGCAAGTCTGGTGCAACCGGCAAAAACACAACCCTCCAGATTACCCATATCATGGATATAATTATCATAATATGTAGTTCAATGACATCTAAAGTTATTATAGAACTCCATATAATAATTATATCGTGAGGGTTTTGATTTCGCCGATCAGACCAGACTTGCCCCCATGGTCTATACTGTCAATAATCTTGGTACAGCGTCAAATTTCATCATTCAGTATGTTTTCCCTTAGAGTTATCCCCAGCATTCACCTTTCCATTGACCTTTGTGTGTATTTCAGTTTATGTATGATGGAGTCATAGTTTCCAAAACATATCTAATTACAGGGAGGACGCAGGGTTCGAATACTTTCTTCCTCAAGTATTTACGTAGTAATATTATCAACATCAAAAACTCGACAACCCGGCTGGTGGGCTTTGGTTGAATCCAGCAATCTCTTCCATTCCTGGCTTTCTGTATCCCATGTTTTCCAATTTTCCGATTTGCAAAGGAGATGCATTAGAGCTGACAGAGTCCATCCATCGCAGCCTTCCTGTTCTTCTTCGTCTTTGTGGTGGGGACAGTGTGAGGCGTTCGACTGGGTTGTTGTCGTGAATTCTGATACTATGACCACCCCATCTCAGGCGTCCCGTCATGATGGAACTGATCTAATAAGGCTCTCCATATATGAAACCTGAGTTTACAAGACCAAAAAGTCGAAAATAGATTTTTTCCTTCTAATAATTACTACGTTGTTTCTTTTAAATAATTAAAAAATAGTTTTATTCATGACAATTAAAATCCTTTGTCTCACCATTTTCTGGTGACCAGAGCGAGTTGACTAGAAAATTTGTTTGAAAGTGTTTAATGCTTTGAATAACCTGGCACCACAATACATTTAAAAGCTGTGTCAGAGAAAAGAGCTATCTGGGAAGCATCTCACACTCAGGTCTTCTAAATCACAGAGAAACAACTCCCTAAAGGAGTTGGACAGAGCCAACAAAGCGGCTTACAATGATCAATGCTTGAGTGTGAGTGTTGCTTTAAAGTGGAATATATTGCCTCCAGAGGGGCAAATCTGGTCCAACCGGCGAAATCAAAATCCTCACGATTACCAATATTATGGATATAATTATTTTATCGAGTTCTATGATATCTTTAGATGTCATAGAACTCCATATGAAAATTATATCCATGATATGGGTAGTCACGAGGGTTTTGATTGTGCCGGTTGGATCAGACTTGCCCCCCAGATGACCGCAATACACAAAGCAAGAGCACTTTCTCTAAAGGATTGAAAATAAATTTGTTTCATAGAGCAACATAAGACCGAAATATAAGCGCCATTAGAATGATCCTGAATCATTAAACGGCGCTTTAAGAATTATTTATATTATAATTATTATTTCTAGGGATATTTCCTTTTGTTAATCATACAGTATTATTTCTTCTGATTTTCGTAGCAAAACTAACACAAAACGATTATCGGGCTATCGATAATTTCGATAATTTGTCAACGGTTTATGTGCGAGATAAATATGTAAATATATTTGGAAGGAAATATTTTTTGTATTAAAATGTGGGCAAACGAAGCAGTGAGACACCACTTTGCGACAAAATGCTATCAATAGGTCGTGTCTATAATTAATTTATTGATCGCATACTTCCACATCACATGTATGTAAAGGTTCCCTTAGAGTTCATAGGTAGGTAGTCATAGTATATTATGATGTACCCTCAACACCAACCAAGTGTGACTATATCGTACGATACATATGTACAAGGAGCGGCTCTCACTCATCTTAGTTAAATATACATAACAGACGAATTAAATCAACAAACACAAAGACGTCTGAATATAACAATATGTTTCTTATAAATTAATATTATGTCTTTTCAATTTATCAAATATTACGAATTGCAACAAATACAAAAAAAAACATTTTAAGTATAAATTATTATTTTCCACAATTCAACTGAATGAAAGTTGATGAAAATTAAATTAAGGTCACTTAAAAAATAGTACACGTGATAAAAAAATCAAATGTAATTTTATTTTAAATTTTCTGTCCACAAAGCATTCCTATGGATAAATTAAGATCAAGAAATATATATTTAGGAAAAGAATCTGGACCATATGTTTTTTTTTTATTAATTGTTATATCCGGTCAATGGTTTGTATCAGTCCTTGATTGACACTTTTCATTCATCTCCAATTAATATCTCCCACCTGTTATCTCTGAGGGATTCAAAAATTTATGTCTTGTTAAAATTTCTGAAAACACACAATTTTGAACTAAAACTTAATTTTGAACTTATTTAAATTCTGCATAAACTACTCCTTACCTTCTTTTTTTATTCATATTTCAATTCAAAGCATGTAGCACAAAGCAGGGACGTGCCTAAAACCTTCGGTCTGCACAAACCCCGAAAGAAAATTGCGAAATGTCGAAAATTCAACGTATTTAAACATCGTTTTTAATACTTAATAGCTGGAAAATATATATTTTTAAATTCACATGCCAAAATAATATTTACATTTGTTATCTTGAAAACCATCTTCAACATACGTCTAATTTTCAATCATATAGTGTGGTTGGAATAAAACAATCAAAAAACATTTGGTCTTGAATTAAGGCAAAACAAGAATTTCGGCTTCTATAAACTATTCCGCTACTGGCACAAAGCACTCAAAATGGTTTTAATTGCCATATAATGCAAAAAAATATATAGATATAGGTATTGAAAATTGTAAAAAATCCACTTTAGTCGATAATAGTTTTGGAAAATGATTGTTTTCCTGAAACAATTCAGCATAATTTGAGCAATATTAATTAACATCTTAACAAATATCAATAAATCAAGTTGTAAAATAAATGAAACCATCATTGAAAATATAATACCTCTTCACTTTATTTCGCGCTTCATCACAATAAACCTGATATAATATTGCACGTAGAAATAAAAAAAACACATCATCATCAGCAATGGCGCCGGTGCGAGCCTTGGCCTCCTCAAGAAACTGCCTCCATCCCGCCCTGTCGACAGCAAGACTTCTCCAATTTGTCTGTCCGATCGCTCTTATATCGCCCTCGATGTCGTCCAGCCATCTCATCCTAGGTCTCCCTCTGCTTCTTCTTCTTTCAGGACAGGTGTCCAATACTTTCTTTGGGACCCAGCTATCCTCTACTCTATTCTACAAACGTGTCCGAGCCAACGTAGACGATGTATTTTGATGTATTGGACGTTTGGTTCGCAAAAAAAAAAACATCAACCCTGAATAATAATGGATGTTGTTGCACTGGTGAAATGAAAATTGATAATATTGGCTCTGGACGATACTGCCCGATTCGCTTAAGTGGACTGTATATTTTTAAGGAATTGGTCGGGTTGGCATAGGACAAGAGAAATTTATCACCAGGAACTGAGATCGACTTACCCAGGTTCTCGGCGATGCACTGGTTGTTATCTTTCGTTTTTCTCGACCATAGCTTCTTAATTAGATGGGTCTAGATGGTCAAAAAAATTTCAGAAAAATTTTGAGAAAAATTTTCGGTCCCTTCTGCGATCAAGGCACGTGGAGAATCAGGTTCAACCACGAACTACAGAGCCTATTCAATAAAACAAATATCGTTCAAACGATAAAAATAGGGAGGCTCCGCTGGTTAGGACACGTGCATCGCATGGAAGATGACCAGACACCAAAAAGAATCCTCACAACGCGTCCGGAGGGTAGAAGGGGTGTGGGAAGGCCGAAACTGCGATGGATGGATGGAGTTGAGAGAAACCTTCAAATAGCCGGTGTACAGAATTGGAGAGAAAAGGCCATGGACAGGGTGCAATGGAGACGATTCCTTGAGGAGGCCAAGGCCCATCCTGGGCTGTGGAGCCACTGATGATGAAGATGATGATGGGTCGATGGCAGAGCGGCTAGCGCGCTGGGTTAGTAATCCAGTGGTCGCGAGTTCGAATCCTGCCTCGACCGATTTCGTTCACCTATAGCACAAGCATCTATTTTGCTTATTTTAGGGAACGTAGGAAGATGTATATGTAAAAAAAATCTTCTTAATATGGTACACACATAGAATTGGTACACAACACTAAGTGGGAAATGTAAAAGTTTTTATTTGAAAATATGAAAGGCGAAAACAACAACGTAACTAAAAACGAATGAATGCTCCTTTTTTTGAAAATGTTCCGAATTATGTAAATTATTGAAATGAAGATTCCGAACTGTGGGTACGTACTTTCTTCTCTGGGCGGCGGTGGGCGACGGCGACGTCTGGTATCAACGTGGTGATAAGTCAAGTATGGAATATGGGTAGGCTGGATCTTAAACGCCCGAACAATTGATGTTCAAATAATATTTTCTCAAAATATAAGTATCGCCTTGAAATACTTTATTTTGAAGTTGCAGTACTCAACACTAGATACGTATTGAAACTGGTGTAACCTGTAAAAAAATACTGTTATTTTTAATTATCTTTGACTAAAACAAAACATTTCAGTACACCTTGTTTGTAATAGAAAGCCGTGAAGTGTCTTACCATCTTTTATTTAAACTTGTATAGTACTAAAGTAAGTAATGCGAATTTAAAATCAAAGCTTTGGAATGAAAGTCTCAATAAAGTTATATATTTCACTTGTGTCAATTAAGCTAATATAAATTATAATTTAAAACGTATAAGTCTTTATTTCAACAATATAATGTTTTAATCTGTCTGAAACTCTTCGTTAAACTAAATTAGTTACCTACATGGAATTATGCCGAGGTGAAAATGATGCTCGGGAGAATTACACAATCTCGTTAGCTTAGCTCGAAAGTAAAACATTTTTCGTTGTTGAGGAAACCTTGTAAACACGCCATATTTTATTCATGTTGTATTTTTTTTCCACTTTTGGGAAATTCGCCTAGATTTAAGAGTTAAATCAGAAATTGAAATTTTACTCGAAGAATTTAAGAATTTAGTACCTACAACCTACATGAATAGAAAGTCGGTTATTGACAGAGCGAGTAGAGGGCAAAAATTAAAATCCTGCTTTGGCCACTTATTTTTTGAAATCCGTTAAACATAGGACCAAATTAAAAAATAAGGACAAATACTCAATGTACGAAAAAAAAGTTATGTTAAAATGAACCGAACTATAGTGACTACAAAACAATTCGTTTTTTGCTACTATGTAA
The DNA here is from genome assembly GCA_963576475.1 of Molanna angustata. Taxonomy (NCBI): domain Eukaryota; kingdom Metazoa; phylum Arthropoda; class Insecta; order Trichoptera; family Molannidae; genus Molanna; species Molanna angustata. Next base: position 34,511,831 of record OY754971.1, on the reverse strand, counting down.
ATATTTTGTAAACCAAACAGTACATTCATAGATGAATTAGCTTTTATTACTGTTAACAAAGGTTTTACTAAAACCGCAGGTAGCCAGTTCGGTGGTCGCAATTTTTTTTCAGTATAACAGTTTTATTATTGTTAAATGTTTTTATTTTGGTTCGCTTTAATTTTTACAAACAATGAATTTGCACTTTTGATTTTAGTGATAATTGAGACGTTTTACTATTGTGTTTATTTTGTTTGATTGTGTAGTTAATTTTATTGAATTGTACAAGAGAGCTCGCACTGTTTGTACAGTTTGGAGATAACAAATCATATTTTTATACAATTGTTATAAAATAAATTAATAAACAAAAACACCATAATTATCACAGTTGCAAGAGTTGAAAATCAATATAATAGTTTTTCGAATTTTATCAAGAGGATAAAACAATAAGTTATAAAAATAAGGTGTGTTTTTATATAATTTATTTTTATTTTTATTAATTTATTTTTACTATAGTAGATATTTTGCTCCCCTCAGCGAAACTTTGTTTCTTGCGAGCAAGTAAATAATTAAAAAAAAATAATATCACTTAATATACTATAACACTTCATACTATAACTGACGTGTTAAAATAGCAATTAGCCTCACTCCAAAAGCTGTTATTTTCAAAAGCCACCACTACTCAGGGTTCGTTCTAAAAAATTTTACCAGCTTTGGTATATTAACACAGAACAAAATGTCGAAAAGGATTCAAACAAAATTACTTAATCGAGTGATGTAAACAAAATAAATGTTGGATATTATAAAATTGCTTAATTAAAATGTGTAACAAAGTACTTTGGGTCTACTTTATTAAGTAGTTTGAGCAAAGTAATTTTTATTGTTATAAAAATATTTCATTAAGTGGTGTTTCGTATTACTCAATTTTGGATCTAATAAAATTATTAAGTTGTGTGAACTAAATTATTTTGGATATTATAAAATTACTTAATTAAGTGGTGTTTTGTATTATTTAATTTAGGATCTAATAAAATAACTTTATTAATTAAGTGGTGTGAACAAAGTTATTTTGGATATTATAAAATTACTTAATTAAGTGGTGTTTTCTATTATATAATTTTGGATCTTGTTAAATTACTTAATTAATTTAGTGGTGTGAACAAAATAATTTTGGATATTATAAAAAAACTTAATTAAGTGATGTTAAGAAAGTTATTTTTGATATTATAAAATAACTTAATAAAGTGGTGTTAACAAAGTAATTTTAGATGTAATAAATTAACAAAATTAATTAAGTGGTGTGAACAAAGTTATTTTGGATATTATAAAAATACTTAATTAAGTGGTGTTTTGTATTATTTAATTTTGGATCTAGTTAAATTATTTAATTAATTAAGCGTTGTGAACAAACTTATTTTGGATATTATAGAATAACTTTATTAAGTGATGTTAACAAAGTTCGTTTGGATATTATAAAATAAAATAAATTGAGTGGGGTTAGAAAAGTTATTTTGGATATTATTAAGTGATGTTAACAAAGTTATTTGGATAGTATCAAATGACTTATTACTTATTTTTAGGGATAGGATGCTACCTTAAGGGATAGTTATATTCTTAATATGATTCATAGCAACACGACCCAAGACGAAATTTTCTTCAAAATACTAACAAAAAAATAAGACCGTTTGTGTGAAAATACAATACATTCGATAAAAGGGTTGTAAGCTGGAGGTGAAAAATATAGTGTGTACACGTGTCTGGAGTAGACTATTGAGATAGAAGTACCACATCAGACTGGGAACCGATTCAAGGAATTCACCCTCCATCTGATAGGCCCTTCAAATCTGATCAATGATAACCCAAAGTTATAGGAATGGATCCCCTATTTGCATGCCTTATTTATTTCCTTGACCTATTTATTTGACGTTTCTATTGGTGCCTCACATTCTTATTTTACCTAAGTTATTATCAAACTTCTAGTTTATTCTTTCTTAAATGTAATTTATTCATCTATCTCCACTTCCAAAACTCTATGTTCGTTGACAAACTCGAAATAACTCGGTAGAAACTTCATAAAGTTTTAAAAAACATCATTAATGCATAAAAACATGGCTGGAACAACATTATTTATTAGTTTTACTGAGAAACTTTTTAACATCTCAATAGAGACGAAGTTGGGATATTATAGAAGAACCAGGAACTCAAGGCACCTACAGGGTCTTTGACCTGTCATCGTCTTTATAGAGATGTTAAAAAATTTATCAATAGAAATATCATTTGCCTCCCGACAGGGAAAAAATCCAATGTTTGCGTTTTTGCAATTAAATAAAAAAATATTCAATATACATTATTAATTTTTTGAATGTTTAAGTAAGAAATAGTGCAGAATTAATACAATTGTGAATAAGATTCGACAATGAATGCAGTGATTGATTTTGATATTCCAATATCAAAATTTGATATAGTCATTATTTTGAAATTTAACTTAGGTTTTTTTTAATAGTCTCATAAATTAAATATATATGTGCTTTTCATTTTCTATTGTAACATCGTTTTAATTGTAGATAGAACTCCATAACTACATCGGAATAAATCAAGGAGATTAATAATTCTCTTCTTCTTCTTCGTGACATATCAGGTGTCCCCATATTTGTGACTGCGGTGGAGATCAGACGATGGCACACCTGTTGGAGTGTCCTCTGGTAGGGGCGAAGTGCACTGAAGGGGAGCTATGGGAGTAACCAACTGGGAGGATCATCTCAATCCTGACTTACTGGTCTGGGAAGGGAGTTAAGGACGCTGCCGACACGATATAAGAAGAAGAAGGTCCCCCCGACGTTGGCGATCATTGCAGAAAAGGCATCTCTATCTGCCACCGTACAGAACAATTCGCCGACGTCTCTGATGCCGGTCCACTCACGAATGTTGCGGAGTCATGACATCTGACGTCTTCCTATTCTGAGGCTTACTATTTTGCCTTTAATAATTAGTTGGAGCAGAAGTATGGCGCTCTGTTTCCTCTGCTTTCCCCGCAAGAACCAAATAATCGAAAATACAAAAGGGAAAAATAACATTTTACGTAGTTCAACAATGAGCCCATTCAGAATGTTTTCGTTTAGGTGAATCGAGACCGGAGTATTGGGATACACGTGTTTGTCGTGGTTCCTTTTATAAGGTATTACACATCCGTTTGCCTGTCGCTGGTTACCTCACATTGGGGAATAAGCCGTGATGGTGTGAGTGAGAGTGACCTATATTATTTGTATTTCATGTATTGAGAGATCTTTTTGATATATTGATAAGTTTACTATCATGTAATAATATGGACCCAGGCAATAATTGGTAGTAGATATTAGGTATGTGAATTCTGTAGCTACACCATATGGTGACCAGGTGCTATCGAGAGTTATGATGGATATTTACGGCTTCATTGAATATATGCGATCACAGTGACACTGAAAATTCCCAAATTATAAAATTAAGGCTAACAGAATAATTCAGAATACGCAGCTATTACCTACATTCACTGTGTTATTGAAAAATAACTTACAGCAAACAATCGTTTTCGTGAGTGCTAGATATTTCGATTGAATGTTAGTGATAAATATTTCGATTGAATGTTTTTTTAATGGTTATTTTGTATTGCTACACACACTACCTCAAACGCTCTACATATCTACATTCCTGTTACATGTTACATGGTGATATTTTAAGTGATGATATTACGACGTCTCAATCGATTCTTTGAAAAAAAGGCTAGAGTCTTACAATAACCCCTAATATATTCAAAGCGCCCTTGAGGTGAGGTTATCACAAAAACGGCGCTATAAAAATAATCCAAATTTATTATTATTATTATGTTAAACCTTTTTTTAGGTTATAAATGATGTATGTTATATTATATTTACCCTCTAAATCCATATTTATTTATTTTTTGCTTCATGTACATTAATATGTGTACGATAGCGGGTTTATTGCCACAAAGCAATTTCTTCCATCCAACCAAAGCAACATTAGGCCATAAATAGTGTAGTAGTAGGTACGTTAAATTTATAACAAAAAACAAACAGAAAGATAAACATGTAACATTATTAAATGTAAAATCACAGCAAATGTAAGGAGGGAGATAGAGGTTATGGGATGTGAGAGAGGATGTAGAAGGAGTGTCAATTAAGAGTTATTAGAGAGATATAACAGCTTTAGCCTTTTTTTCAAAGAATCGATTGAGACGTCGTAATATCATCACTTAAAATATCACCATATTCACGTTACATTTTTAAATACCAATATATCCAATAACTAACACGAGCCTTCAAAGTTTACATTGTATCAACTTCAACAAATGTGACATAAAAATAAGTACAGATTTAACTGTAACTATCCGCCATCCTCAGCCATGAAGTCGAAGACTGGACCCATCAATAATCTCAAGTAAACCTGATTTAATTTTTTTTCTACTTCTGATAACTATGATCTGTTTTGCAGAAATTCAGGCCGGTTCCCGGGATGAGGATATATGTACCTACATACATCTCTCCCGCTATTTTTGGTCTTCTGATAGTCATCGACCCTCTAGTATGTCACACATTGTGGTATCAGGATTTTTCATCAACATGTGTTCCCTTCAGAAGTGTCTTTACTAATCTCCTCATTGGGGATTCTTTCTTTAATAGTTTTGTCTGAAATATATCTCGGCGTTTTCATTTCTGTAGTTCCGAGTATGTCCGAGGGAATTTCTTGGGAATCATTGGACATACGGACCTTGTATCCACGAAGAGTAACTTGTGTGTGCCAAAAATACGGTTAACTCTTATTTTCACTTTCATTGAACGGTGAGCCAGCTGTTTTATCATAATAGGTTCTTTTTAACACTCACAGCGCACTGTCTGTCAAGTTTTAGAGTTCTCTGGACTCTTCTTATGTTCTTTTAGAGTTTTCATTTCTGTTATTCCGAGTAAGTCCGAAGGAATTTCTTCGGACAATTTCGACATACGGATTTTGTAGCCATGAAGAGCAACTTCGAGGTTTTCAAGACTTTTTGTCAAAAAAAGGGTTCGCTCTTATTTTCACTTTTATTTAACGGTGAGCCAGCTGTTCCCTCATAATCAGTTCTCTTTGGCACTTTAAGTGCAATATCTGCAAGGTTTTAAAGTTATCCGGATTCATCTTATGTTCTTTCAGAGTTTTGCAAGGGAAGAACTGGTGGTGATGGAACAGTACCGAGTAAGTATTTTGTCCTCCCGGTGTCCGTTGTCCGTCCCTACTTCGAAACCATGTATCATTACGAGTCTGATTCACGTTTCATATATTCGGATCTAACTCTTCGCCAGCAAAATATGCTTATTAACCGAGACAATGTCTGAAACAGCTGCTTTAAAATCACTTTGGTCAAATACCAACGAGCTGTGTTTTAACATAATCCTGACAATAAAAAACAACAAAAGTAACAGTAATAATTTAAACCATAAAATCCACGTTGAACATCTAGATTTTCGTTATTTAAATATGCTGGTATCGTGTGGGTACACTGACCTATAAAATATTAAGAACATGTAGGTTGGTTTGACCATATCCCAGTCGTTAAATGATATTATAAAATTTGTACATTCACTCGAGTTTTCAAAATTTAATTTACAAAAACGCCATTGTCTCTCAAACACGCAACGTATAGCTTAACGTTTTTATCACGTATTGATAAAATAATGAACAATCATAAAATCTTTTTTTTTCAGACGAGAAACAAATCCCACGAAAAAAAAACACACTACGGTTTTCTTATCTGAGGCCGCAAAATATTTATCTTTGAAAGAAATCCCGACCTAATTTCACCGATTAAACAATATGATAATATTCATTTTGAGAATACTTTTGTTCCAATTTTTTTCTCTTTCTTATGCCTAAATTTTTTTCTCGTGCTTTTTCCTCTTCTTCCGATCCCTACGCGATAACCTCGGCTTTTAACTCTACCTCATTTTATTTCCTAACGAACGGCATTCAAAGGATTTTGAATGCTGTGTAAACGAGATGTTTTATTCCAAAAAAAAATGGTACTTTGAACGTGACGCAGTTTAAAGTTCATTCACATCAACTCCATTATTTAAGGATGTAAGTAGACAGATGTTTGTTGATTTAGAAATGTACATAATTACTAGTCTATTAAGAAATATTAAGAATATTATAAGAAAATATTTTAAAAAAATTTATTCACATACAAATCTCCATCGAGGTGATTGCGTTATTACCTAGTATAATTACCAGTATACTGAAACTGTATAGAATTGAATTTTATATTATAGCAGCTAAAATAAGAAAAAAATATATATATAAAAGATGAGAAAAATGTAGATATTATTAGAACATGAAACCCGTTGATTTCCTAATTTTAATAAATAAATACCATCATTTTTTATTTCATTCTGATAACATACTGTTTATATGCAATTTGAAGGAAAACATATTAAAAAAAAACATATAAAACATATATTTATTGCCTTAAACAAAAAAAAAGGAAAACATAAAACACAATGTTTATAATCAAACCAGTGAAGTCCCGTTATGTTTATATCTTAAGTAATAAAGCAATGATGGTGTTAGTGTGTGTTTGTCTCGCGCCATGTAAAATTCTAATTTATGTGCGTACATGTACCAGTATGTATACCTGACGCAGTGTCACGTAAAAAATGTGATAAAAATGCTGAATTATGAAATATATTTCAATAATTTATTTTGTTTCACAAAATTTTCCAAATCAAATCTGTCAAAAAAACGTACTTTTTGCACCCAATTATCTGTTAACTTAAAATTTATATGTAGGTACGTATTTACACGAACAAATTCTATTTTCAAGTAAAACGTGGAGATTATTTTGCATTTTTTTTTTTTAATATTGTCAATGCTGACGGTGTTGAATATGTAGAATTCCATAATAATGGGTATTTTAAATCAAACGAATGATTTCGTCTACATATATATTTTTTCCTAAAACCAGGACGACCGTTTCAGCTTATTAGGCCCTTATCAACCAGTTGATAAGGGCCTAATAAGCTGAAACGGTCGTCCTGGATTCAGGAAAAAATATATATGTAGACCAAATCATTTGTTTGATTTAAAATACCCATTATTATTTTGCATAATAATAGTGATTAACATATTTTTAAAATAAGCGTTTTCTATGTGTATACAACGCTGCCATCTCTTTTAATACATTTGATTTTCCTATCGAATTAAAATGTTCTTTATAATAGTAAACCTTATAAAAATAAATATTATAAAAACTAATATTAAATAATAAAATAAATATTATAAAAATTATATAAAAACTTTTGGTGAAAAAAATAGAAAATACACTGCTTTGGGTAACGAGATAAAAAGACTTTGGCATTCTCGTAAAATAATAATATTACCGTTCATTATTTCAGCCACTGGCATTATTCCAAAATCGTATAGAGACATCCTTTAGTATAGAGACCTCCTCAGAGCCCCTTTGATGTGAAGTATCTGGATGGGTGAACTATTCCCAATTTAAAGTCGTAAATCGGCCAGCGCCGTAATTAAAAATGTGATTATGAAATAAGTAAATAAAACACAAGACATTATAGCAAGTTTTGAGATATATATATAGTTTCCAGTGTCTTCCAGATAAGAGGTTTGTCTTCTTTAAAATGGGTGTAATGATAGAAGTTATAAGGGGTTTCTCTTTAATTATTTCGATCGTCGAGAGATTTATTATTCTGATCACCACAGGTGCCAATTAGGGTAATCATAACTCTCTTCTGTTTCATAGTCGAGAAGAGTAAAAATTCATTATGCACATGAACAAAGTAATTTATCACAACGACAAAAATAACGTTACCTGATAAAAAAAATCCCAACATATATATGTATGGGAATATTGTGTTAAATGTAGGTACAGCACATGCGGTGAGTTTAATACCAAATGAAAATTTATTGCAATAAACCTCGACCGGATATAAAAACAACCAAACCCTGTTCCAGAAGTTCGATTATGAAGCCATTAATCTATGTATGACGGTAAACGAGTACAACACAAATAATATTAAATATTGTACCAATATCCTTGTCCTAAAATATCCCAAAGATATTATATTGTTTCGAGAAAGATAACTGATATTGAAATAATCATACACATAAGTATAGTTTAACGTAGTTTCTCGGTTGTGGTAGGCAAACAGAACCGAATACCACACATTCTTCTTCTAAAATACAATTTTATTTATTTATTTATTTTATTTTTATTTTTATTCAGAAATACAACAGCTTATACAATAATATAATAATACAGTAAGATAAAATTCTTGTTGATAACGCCAATTACAGTATTTCCTAGTGGGTGTTACAATATAATATAACATAACACAATACAACACAATGCAACACTATACAATACAACAAAGAGTAACATAACATTATATAATCTTCACTGCTAGACTGCCCATGGAGATGGATACGACGTGATGGGACACACTGCGGGGAGGGGAAGGGGGGGACGTATATATGAAGTAAATCGGCCCGCGCAACGTACGACCACAAACACACCACTATACAAAACATTCATACTTATACACTGATACCACCATTTGTGGTAAACAAATTATGGTAATTTTCAAAAGATCATTCAATTCGAGGAATCAAAAATAAGTTTATAGTTATTATAATCCAACTGTCGTGTCGATTCGTTCATGAGAATTCAATTCTCTTAATGAATCGACATTATTAATTAAGCCAAGATGCGTGTACGAAGGAAAATTTTGTATGGTGCAGTGTACTTTTTGCATGCTAATAACACCAACTAGAGGCCTCGTAGCATATATGTTCCCATGCATGGATTTACTCAGAATTCGGAGTAGAACATTTTATGTGAGTTTTGTGTGTGTGTGTGTGTGTGTGTGTGTTTGTGGTGTGTGTGGGTGTGTCCCCCCCCTCCCCCTTATAACTTTTGATCCGCTCAATTTACTGAGCCCAAATTTTCAGAATATATAAATAGTTATAAGTCTACAAAACCTTTATACTCAGAATCGTGAATTTTTGTTTCAGTCAGGGGTTATCAACTTTTGAAACTTTGGTTTATTTTTCGATATATCTCAGAAACCATAAAAGCTAGAACGCTGAAAATTGGTATAAATATAGACAAATACAAAATCTCAAATTAATTTTTTTTTTAAATTCCAGGGTTTCTCAAACATTTTTTATTAAGAAAAATATTTTTTTATGATAAATTTATGAGTTTAACTGCCTATATTTCCAAACTTTTTAAAAATATCGAAAAAAGCCGAAACACCCCAACTAGATAATTTAATTTTCTATAAAAAATATTAACATTGTATTTGTACATCTCAAATTTTTTTTAAAATTTTTTATAAAAATTGAATTTAGTGACGACATCGCTTCATACAATTTATATGGCAGTCGCCTATACACAATATGTAAGAAGACTTAATAGTTTGATAGGATTTTAATATCCAAACATACATACAGAACCATCATGCTGTTTTCATATTCCGGGACAGAAAAAAGGACTGACCTCCATACTGTCCTATCTTGACATACATACCAACATGTGTTAAAATTTTCAATAATTTGGATTTATGGGTTTATAGTTTGATTTTTATTCTTCAACTATACATACTATCGCTATCGACAGTTGGATCTCATGTGTTACATGCAACAAGTAGTACATCGTTATATCATTGGTGTTTAGTTCTAGAAAATTATTTTTTAATAGATGTTTAAATAATTCATACAACTGAATACGATTTTTACAAATGCATCGAGAAATTGTCTACTTTTGAGGAATCAAAGTAGATAATTCTGTGAAGTGGAGAATTCGAGAGGCCAAAGCCAATTCATTTGTTCATATTATGCAGTTAAATATAATATTAAATAATTATTACATTTTGATTTAAATTTTACTTAAAATGTTAGAAATGATAACCTTTGACAAACAAATAAGAAAAATAAATATTTTTTGCTAATAGAATAAATTAAACTAGTTGCATGTAGCACATGAGATCCAACTGTCAGTAGCTATAGTATGTATTATTGAAGAATACGTACCAAACTATAAACACTAAAACACAAATTAATACATATTTTAAAATATTTTGTTTTCTACACATTTTTTTCTTTTCATGTAGATGGGTTAATGGCAGAGCGGTTAGCGCGCTGGGCTTGTAATCCAGTGGTCGCAAGTTCGACCGATCCTAACTCGACCGATTTCGTTAACCTATAGCACAATCATGTATGCTTAGTTTAGGGAATGTAAGAAGATGTACTTATTTAACAAGGATATATTCATTTTTTTTTATTCAAAATGTATGCCAGGATAAGATACATAGTATGGAGGTCAGCCTTTTTTCCTACCCAGAATATGAAAACATTATGTATGTTTGGAGATTAAGTATCAAACTATTGAGTCCCCGTAGACATTGTGTAGTGTATACTGCCTAACAAATTGTATGAAACGAAGTCACTAAAATCAATTTTTATAAAAATTATTAAAAAATTTTGAATTGTACTTCTACATTGTTCATATTTTTTAAAGAAAATTAAATTATCTAGTTGGTGTGTTTCGGCTTTTTTCGATATTTTAAAAATTTTGGAAATATAGGCAGTTAAACACACAAATTTATCATATGTTTGAGAAAATTCTTTGTAAAAACGAATTTGAGGTTTTATATTTGCCTATATTTATACGAATTACCAGCATTCTAGTTTTTATTCTTTTTGAGATATATATAAAAATAAAGTAAAAATTCAATAGTTGATAACTGTTTTGTAGGTAAATATCTTTCAATATACATATACTGAAATATTAAGTTCTGTGCATTAAGCGGATGAAATTTATAAAAGGAGACACACACACACACACAGACGTGCTAAATGTTCTACTCCGAATTCTGAGTAAATCCATATAGAGAACATATTAATCTGCGAAGCCTGAAGTTGGTGTTTTTTGACTTCAAAGTTGTAAAAACCATGAATATATTTATACCTGGCATACAAATCTCGCGTTTCTTGGCTTGATACTTTGTCGATACGTTAATTGGAATAAATTCTCTTGAACAAATCGTCAGTTGGAATAATAATCCTTGCGTTTTTTTATAAATACCATATATTATGAAAGCTCGAAATTGAAAACTAAATCAAAAATTAAAACGTTCTTATTAAAATTAATTATCTGCGTGATAAAAAATCACCGAATAATTAAAATCAGCTTAAAAGATTTTCTTAATGGAATGATTTGATGTATTATAGGTAATATCCATAGCTCGCCTGCACACTTTTTATAAACAAACATTATGTTTTTGAAAAACATGACGAATAAAAAGAAATTTACATTTTATAAAACATCATATAAGTTTACAAGATGTTCGTTTGCATTAAAAATCAGAAAAAGATATATTTATTTTAAAATAAATATATCTTTTATTTTAAAAAAGATATATTTATTTTAAAATAAATATATCTTTTATTTTAAAATTTCATTTAATATTGTTAAAAAAAATTCGCCTGTAGGCAAAATTTTCTTTCTGAAAGAATAATACATATACCCACACAAATTATACCTAATCCTTCATAACAGAAGCTGTAGAGATTAAATATGTCATTATAATTTTTTATTTTCTTTTTCCGTGTTTGTATGTAGGTATATAATATCAATAAATTTTATAATCAACATTTATTCGACATTATTTGAATATAATAAAAAAAAAATATTTGAATTATAATAGTTTTTCATTTAAATTTCCTACTTATTTACGCATATCAAGCAAGGCACAAAATGGTCGGAATAATGTCGACATCTCACTCTGGCCATTTCTTCCCCATCATGTGTGCTCGCTCCTCCTCGTCCTCATTCAAAAGTATTTCTATCCTGTGCATGTTCTTCGCGTAAGTCTACCTCCCGCAACTCTCTTCTGATGGTGGAGTACCACGTTGTCAGCGGGCTGTCTGGTCTTCTGGCCTGCATTTGGATATATAAATACTCGTATGGTGGGTCAGGCGCTCATAAGATTACTAAAAGTTCCCTATGCCATATTCTGGCTTCGGTCGTCAGGTTGTTTATATCCTCCATCACTCTATCGAATCAGTGCGATGGGCACACAGTTAGAATGACATGTGGTCTATGGTCTGAGCCAGGTCACCACACTCACAACTTGAGTCACTGATGTAGCCCCATTTGTGGCGCTCAGCTGCACTTCTGCTGCAACCTGTCCTAATTCGGTTCAGTATCGCCCACTCTTTACGTTCCAAGTCAAAACCGGCAACCCTTTTTGATGGGTCCACGATGAGGTGCTTGTTTTTGATTTGCCCATTTCTCCATTCTTCAGCCCAGGCTTGTTCGACTGTAAAACCGCTGTTTTCTAGAGCTTGGGCTCTGGTCCAAAAAGACTTTCTCGATTTGATTCTGGTAGCCGGGGTATCCCTCAGGGTTAGGTTCAGAAGGAAGATGCTATTTTTTGTTCTTGCCCATTCCCTGACTGTAGATACTTCCCTTCGGATGTTGGGAGGGGCTATGTTGGCTTGTACTGGTAGCCATTGACATTGTGTGGGTTTAAACACACCCGTTATAATTCACATGGTGGTATTGAGTTGAGTGTCCACCCTCTTCGCATGAGCACTGCACTTGGATGTCCATAGGTATCATATTTTCGTCTGGTTGCCTAATGACTTGTACGAATTCTCTCAATCTGCTCTCGAGCAAATTACGGGTGATCGGGGCAAGAATTAACGGTCTATAAACAAAATTTATTTGTTTTCATAAAATAAAATTTAGTTCACCAATAGCACAAGCATTTATGCGTAAATTAATATAAATAAAACGGAGAGAAAATTTGAAACGCGAATAGAAATATGCGATGTTTATAGAATAATAACTTTTCTGAAATTGCGGATCACATTATTAAAAATAGTCACAGATTGGATAATTTAGAAATATTACGAATTATAAATGCGATAAACAAAGGCGAAAACATTATCAATAATCAAATTTGAACAAATTGTCATCTATTAACAAAATTGACTCCGTCCCAGTTGCTACCTCCCAATCCCCTATAGTTCCTACGACGGCAAGAAATAAAAATAGAATATGGTTGTTAACCGTCCTGACGAGGAATCGGTGACCTTCGAAACCAGTCGAATTAAATACTCAATTCACGGTCGTAACTAAATTATTGGTATTTTTTTAAAATAAAACTTTTTTTATTTCAGAAAAGACGAGTTGTGATGTAAAGAACTTAACAATCGAAGCAGAAAAACTTATCTATTTTTGTATTTATACTTGAATAAACAAAGGGATTTGATGGAAAATTTAAACTATGTACGTAAATATAGTTGGATGTATAAAAAGTAGATAAGGTTAGAAGTTGATCATATTTTCACGCTCATACCATATGTACATAATATTTTATGTTTTCTTTCAATCAGTTATTTTGTAAGTTCAAAGGAAGTTATGTAAAATATCTCCAAAACCAGTTGATTCGTCAAAATTTGAAATAAGATTTGATTAAAATAAAGTTGTGATTGAAATCGCCTAACTTTATTTGATTGATATGTATTACTAACAGATGCTAGAGAACTTTCTAGGTTTTTCCAGAAAAAGGATTCTTAAAATTAAGATTACAAAAAGAGTATTTATTTATTTGTTCATATATTATATTAAACAAAAAAAATATCTCAATGTCCCACTATTGGATTGTAGTGGAGATTAATAAGCAGATGAATTGCAATATTGCATTAAAATTATAATTCGACAGTAAAAATATTGAATAAAAAAATTTGAAATCATGAGTTATCATAGTAGTGATTTGAAATAATTTTTTTTATTCATTGTATTTTAGTGAAATGTATTTAGTATTAAATACAAATTAAGATAATAAACATGTTTTTATCATTTTTTTTTAAATAATTCTTCTCGTCTCGTATATTTTATTTGTGAATTTTAATTGAAAAAAAAACATTTGTGTTTGTAAATACAAATAAACGTAATAATCTCTTAATATATGAAATATATAAAAAAGCGCTCAATGTAAAAAAAATACCGCTTCAGCCGATAAATATTTAATATTTTGTTGGGTATACATAATATGCATAATTTGATTTCGTTGTAATATGCGTCAACATTACTATTAAAAAAATATTTTCATTCCATTTGACACTTGGTTTAAAGATTGTGATCGCCTTCAATACAAAAGCAGTTTATAATTTTTTATTCTAGTTCAATTATCCTTCTTAGATCCTACCTGTGCAGAAATAATATGATTTTTTTCAAGTTTATATCAAAGAAGTACATTCCAAAATTGAAAATATTCCAAAAATATATAAAAAGCATAACAAAATACAAAATTACCAAAAAACTTTTACAGAAGTAATTGCAGAGATACATCAGTACTAATACAGAGACATATATAGACATGTATAATTTAAATTATTTCTTTTACGCATCGAATACACTTATCCATAAATTCACAGAAGGTTCTTTAAAGTAATTCGTAAATCATATAATTATTTCTTCCCAAAAACATCTTGTTAAACAATAGTTTGAACACAATATTTATTTTGAAATTCTAAGAAATTAAACGTTTCAGACAAACCTTTATGCATTCCAATCCAGTAGCCGTAAATTCCATTCGTGTCCCGTTTGAAATTGCAAAACTTTTCGTGTTGATAAATTCAAAAACACAAATAAAACCTTGGCTCGGCTATTTACAAAACTTTAAATTTAAACAATCAAATAAAGTTTTGGCCAAAACTTATTCACTTTTCCGTCGATTAACACTAACGACACCTTGAAACGAACAAATGAATACATAATTCGTTATAAAGTTTCTTTCCCCCGATTGCGAATGAGGGGTCGCGGACATACAACGGCACAGACAAAAGTTTGGCAGGTATTTAATTACATAGAACGAGTCACTGATACAGTTTGCTCAACGCCTGTCACTTGTTAAGCGATTCGTTAGACCGGGTCTTTACGATCGGCGTGTTTCGTGGTTGAAATATTTCGACGTGGGGCGGGTACGCTACGCCGTTGTTCGTAGACGCGCGTAGACTGAAGACTCTCGGGCTACGGATCGTAGCACTTCTCTCGCAGCGGCGGAGGCGACCGATTCCCAACGAAGGCGAAACGGAAGCATTCCCAGCTTACTCTACGTTCAGAGATTATGTGTTAAGACTTGACTGATTAAAATTGTAAGTAGATATTCCACTACACTACACACGATAAGCAGAAGCTTTTTATCATTAATTTGCATATTAAAAATTTCCTACATAAGCTATATTACTTATTTTTAGTTTATTTCCGAAAAGCGTTTTAAATTATAATAATGGTTTTATTTTTAATCACGTTCGATGCATTTTATTTCGATCTTTTGAATGATTTACAACGTATTATTATTAATATTCTATATCACTTCTCGGCCAACTAACAGCTAAAAGGTACTATTTCAAAATATTAATTTAACGCGCACCCAATAAAAAATTGCCACTTTGTGCCACTATATTTATCGTCTCACCACCGGGAATCGAACCCAAGACCTTTGCATCAGCAGCCAGATACCTAAGTTTCATAATTCATAATTCATTTTATTTATCAACTTTCTAATATTACATGCATCTAAATTTTCTAAATAAGGAACCTGCTTATGCTCATTGTAAATTTGAACCCTAAAACCAATATCGAAAAATTATTATATTAAATAATAATGATTAAAATAAACACTTCCTTGCACCTTGCGCAAGTGGCGAGTTTATTACCATATGGCAATTTCTTCCAACTAACCAGTGTTTCCAGCCCAGAAAAGTAATATTAGCGCGAGAAATAAATTTAAGTACATTTAATTAAATTTATTAAATAAAATAAAATATCTTAGTTTCAAACCACGTGTAGTTTTTTTATATAACTCGTTTCGGAGACGTTACCGCTCCTTCGTCCGGACAAACTTATACTAAACTTATATACTGTGTACGTAATGTGACCCATGTGCCTAAATTTTGTATCGGAAAGTTGATGGGAGGAGCTTATATTGTCGGATGCAGAGGTTGTCAAAGGAAAAATATTAAATAATGGAGTATTGTTTAAATTTACTTGATTATTAATTATTTTTTGTTTTTTATTTAAGGCTTTTTATCTCTAATGCCTCCAAGTCATCTAAATCTTAAACTCTCTTTATTTATGTGCAGGATTTTATAGCCTGTTTTAGTTTTGAAAGAATGGTTGTTATCAATCAAGAAACAATGATTATTGAAAGTTTAGAGATAAGAAAAGCAATAATTGTGTATGTAAAATCCTATTTAGGGCGTTTATATAAATAAATAAATTAGTTAAAATGTGCCACAAAGAATTAGCAGCAAAGTATGAAGAAAAAATATTCTTTATTTTCCAACGATAAACTTTTATTCAAATAACTTGGTTATCAATAAAGAACAATCTTTTATATACTTTATGATAATCGATAACACAAGTACCTATATAAAATTATTGTCAACAAAAGCCATTTTTTCTTTAATCAACCTGCGATCCTATATAATATAGAAGAATAATTTATTCAATATATTGAAGTTTCATGTCGTGAAATTTTCCGAGAATTCGTTTCGTGTATAAAGAGATTGACTTTTCATTTAAAAGATTGATACAAACAGTGACAGGGCTCATAATTTCCTCTTTGAAATTGTTGGAAAAACTTTTTACTCCATAGTCTGTATCATAATATAAAATATCAAGTTTCCCTTAAAGCTGATCATGTCACGTATTTCCCTCAAATATCTATAGACACGTGACGACCCGCTTTGTTTGGGAACACGTATATAAAAAAACAAACACAGATATGATAAACCAAGTCATAAATAAAAAGAGTGGGTTTTGGCCAACGCTAAACTCCTCGCTACCAAGTCACTCCGCAAAGTATTCAACTTTGGTATGGAAAATATTAAACATTTTCATGAAATGAGTTTGTTTAACTATTTTTAATTAAAATATTTAAAAAAAATGATAATTCTTAAATTGTATTACTCGAAAATTGTGTGCTTTTTTACCTATTTGAAAACAAATATAACAAATTTTAAGTTTACTGAGCGTGGGGTCACTTTGAAATACTTCAGACAGATAAAAGAAATTGAGAAGCACTATTCAGATATCCTTCAAAATCTAATGAGGTCTAAGCAAGTATTAGATATACATTCATACGTACATACACACCATCACGCCGTATCCCTACTTGGGGTAGGCAGATAGGACCGAACGCCAGACACCTCAATCTTGACATACATGTTTTGCCTCATTTACATCCATGCATCGCATCATACATGCTCTCCTATTATTCTGACTTCGTATATTACCATCTTTCAAAATCTCATTTATATGATCATGCCAACTCTTTCTCGGGCGGCCACGACCTCTCATTCCATTCTTTACAGCCTTGTATACTTTCTTTGTCAGGCGCTCATCGTTCATTCTCTCCACATGTCCGAACCATCGTAGTGTATTTACTTTCATTCTACTCACAATATCTCTTTCAATCTTGCATTCTCATCTGATGTCCACATTCCTTATCCTATCATAGATCGTTCTACCACACATTCGTCTTAGGGACCTCATTTCCACAGCGTTAATTTTACTCTCATGCGTCTTCTGCCATGTCCATGTCTCACTTGCATACAATGTAATGTAATGTATTAGATATAAAAATTACAAATTTGCAAAATTTGAATGAGTACTTTAGTCTTTAATCAATAAAGCATAATAAACATGCCGTATAAAGCACACTACACATATTACTTAGTATACAGCATACACACAGTGTGATGAAACTTTCAGAAAACAATCTCAGCAAGAAACTAGTTGATAATCAGCAATTAAAAATAGCCTTAAATCTTGCGAATTCATATCTCCCCACTATATCCCTTGGATTAGTGAGGAGTAAAAAACTATTTAACCCTCGAAAATGTCAATTATATTTTTCCCCTGTTCCTTATAGACTTGGCCTTCTCATGTATACATACTATCACGACATCCAACACGGTATCCAGCGACTGGTAAAGGAAGCATGACACTTGCGAGTGTCTCCACACACCAGCCTTGTCTCGCCTAAAAAGACACATTCTGAATGGGTGGTGACCTGCAGGCCAAGTCAGTAAAAAAGTCGAGATCCGACAACGTATCGCCGCTCTTCTCGCCATGTTTACGCCCGTGACGACAATTCGTAGTCACTAAGCGCTGTCGAGTTCGTAAATGCACCTATTAGTATTTGTCGCCGTTGGGCTGGCATGCGGTAAATTTTTGAATTATCATTTATGGCAATACACAATATTTTCCCCATGATTTGAATAAATGTCAAATTTGTTTACTTAAATTTGTTAAATAAATATAATATGGTCATATTTTAAAGCACGAAAGCAAGTTATAATACGATTAAATTAACTTCTTTTGTGTTTATTGAATGTTTTGAGAGTAATTTTAAAAAATATTTTTAATAATATTTCGATCAATTTATCAAGTGTGATGACAGCAGCGTGTTATTTTTTTACTAAAAACTACGCCGAATTTTCTTTTGTTAACTGTTAAAATACATATGTGATAAAATAGATTACAAGAATACTTTCTCAAAATCAAAAATTATTTCAAATCTATACCTACGGAAAACATTTTTACGGACGCATAGAATTATAATGTAATATTTCCAATAAATATACAACCATATAAAACTTTCGTTACTCGGTAATTAGCAATAAATGAATTACGCGGAATATTTAAAGGGTTTGAAGAATCTCTCAAACGGCGTCGTTTAACCCGTTTATATAATTATTCTCAAAATAAATATGAAATTCGGCATTGTTCGCGTAAAAAATGACATTTTATTCAACATGGCGGCGTTAGAACTTGTCTCTCGTCTCGATGTCGACCATCTCGACCCAATCTCGCCGTCAAATAAGTGGGCAAGAACGATCCGACACGTTATCTGCTTTGTGACTACCAAAACTGTCAAAATATCGACTAGTCGATATTTTGACAGTTAATCTCGACATTTATCGGTCGAGATCTACTTACAGACTTAGCCTGCTGTATTGTTGAACTATGTGAGATATTATTTTACCTCTTGCGTTTAAAATTACTAGACTCTTACGGGCCCCATGAAAACGATGATCATAGAAACGATGATCATAGAAACGATGATCATTGAAACGATGATAATAGAAACGATGATCATAGAAACGATGATCATAGAAACGATGATCATTGAAACGATGATAATAGAAACGATGATCATAGAAACGATGATCATAGAAACGATGATCATAGAAACGATGATCATAGAAACGATGATCATAGAAACGATGATCATAGAAACGATGATCATAGAAACAATGATCATAGAAACGATGATCATAGAAACGATGATCATAGAAACGATGATCATTGAAACGATGATCATAGAAACGATGATCATAGAAACGATGATCATAGAAACGATGATCATAGAAACGATGATCATAGAAACGATGATCATAGAAACGATGATCATAGAAACGATGATCATTGAAACGATGATCATAGAAACGATGATCATAGAAACGATGATCATAGAAACGATGATCATTGAAACGATGATATAGAAACGATGATCATAGAAACGATGATCATAGAAACGATGATCATAGAAACAATGATCATAGAAACGATGATCATAGAAACGATGATCATTGAAACGATGATCATAGAAACGATGATCATTGAAACGATGATCATATTGGGCAAACACTATTCTAAGCCGGTGCCTCACAAAAAATCTTAAGTTATTCATATGAGGTATGTACTTTTATATACATTATAGATTTTTTTATTCTCCACTTATTTTATGAATACAATATAAACTAAGTTTTAGATATAAGGAAAGATTTATATCATTATGCGTCTCCTAAAATGAGCGAATGCATTTTAATAAAATCGGTCGAGGCAGAATTCAAACCCGGGTCCATAAGATGTCTATATTAGCGCCCGTCCGCTATTCTACCAACCTATAAAATAGTAGAGAGCTACAATTGCACAATTACAACCGTCATTTTTAAGTAAGTTTCTCAACAAATATCGTATAGAGAAATTATTCTCAAAGTGTCATTCTCAAAGCAATGTTCTCAGGGGTCCTGAGAGGGGTCCGTGTCAGTGACAAAAAAATGGGGGTCCACGAAATGAAAATAAATATATTTTTCCATGATAGGAATCGAATGTATAAGAATGTATAAAAACTAACCTAATCTGACGCAACCTAAACTGATCTAACCTAACCTAAACTAATCTAACCTAACCTTACCGTTAAAAAGCAATAATTTGTAAAAAAGCGCACGTTTTTCAAGCCCATTTCCACTTTTTGTCTGAAGCCTCTAATATTCAATAAAAATTTAATGATAAAAATCGAATACATCCTTAATATTCCATAATTGAGCGAAAATGCTTGTGGTATACATGAATAAAATACACGTGTTTAAAGACTAGCCCGCATTAATATCGTAAATTATTGTTACAAATAAATTGAAGATGAAATGTCGCTTTTATTTTTATCAGCAGCGAATGGCGGCAATTTCGGTGGCAAATGAACAAAATAATAATTCAAGCTGAAAGAGGAAGTTCAGTGGAGGGGTGACCTCCCCCTATTGTGTTCACCTATCAACGTTTTGTATCGAATTTATTTATTTTTTTGTCAAACTGCCGCTCGACAGGCAACAAAAAGTAATTACCCCGTTTCGATGTTTGATTTAGCGTCGTCGGTCATATTTTCTAAATCGTATTTCGAATTTATCCCATCTTTGCGAGACACACACGAGACTCGATTCACCGCTGATACTCGGTAAGCGCGGATAATCAGAGAAACCGATCAATCGAGCAAAGAACAGAGATGATTGAATCGCACACAAAAAGATAATATTAGATACTAGCAGACCCGACAGACGTTGTCCTGCACGAACGTTAGCTTGTCTGTTATTAGCTGGTATACAGACATAAAAATGAATGTAGATTTTGTGGATTAAAAGGAGAATTGACATGACTTTGATATACCTATTGTCATAATACCACTTATTGCAGAATATACTTGTAAAAATAACTAAATAGCTTTATATTTTATGAAATCATTAAATAACTTAATGATTTCATAAAATATTAAAAATATGAAAACAAATACCGCAGACAGCGTTGAGAAAAACATCAAGTTTTAATGGCATAACCAACATTGCATAATATTATGACATATCAAAAAGAAACGTTGCCACTATTCAAAATGCATATTCCGAAAATATTTATTGATATTCATTAATCTATAAAATACCTTTTTGTGAATCTAATCCATTTGGGGACTTGCATAAACACACACAAAAAGTTTCATCAAAATCGGTTCAGCCGTTTAGAAGGAGTTCAGTGACATACACACATACAGAAGAATTATATATATAAAGATGAGTAAAGCGACTGACTTTTGGGTTGAAACAATATAATTATTTTTTAATGATTCTAATCTTTTTGTGTTAACAGAGTGGAAATCAATTTTTTTAAATTAATGTATAAATATATACCAAAGTATTTTTCCACTAAATTTGATTACAACGACCAAACGTTTTCGTCGAGGTGACTCGGCTTTATCAAGGTCTAAAATAAAACTAACCAATGTAATCAAAAATCATCCTACATTACAACATTTACAGCTTTGCCACCTGTGTGGGTGGAGTTACAGTGATTTTACATTGTTGCCAAATATGTGGGTCAGTCTAAGACCTAGGTACCTAAATACTAACTCCTAACCTCACTAGAGTATTTAGTATTCTTAAGTTAGCAATTGCGTCCCAGAGACATGCTAACTAAATACTTAATACTACGCCAAACTTAAGGTCGATGGCGTAGAATTTCACATTAATGTGTATGTAGAAAAGAGATAGATAGCTTTCTATGGGATTAGACTGACGTTTAAAATGTTTTGTTTTTGCTTTAACAACACAAACATTATGTAACCAACTTCATGCTGACAGCTCGATGTCACGATTTTTTTGAAATTCCAGCGAATTTTCGGTATCTCGTATGGATCGCTGAATACTCTGGTATTTGATTTGACATAATTACCAAATATGTACATATTTGTCGAAGTTGCTAAAATCATCATCCATTGAAAATATTTCGTATTAAACCATTCGTAAGGTTCCTCCCGACCAACCTTACTTTTTGACAGTTTGAAAATGTTAGTTTACGTCGGCGCGAATGCGCTAAGTATTTAGATAATATGTCTTTGCAATGCAATTCTCATACAAAAACTTCGTAGCGTCCTCCAGTTAGGACACCACGTGATTTCCTAACTTAAGTGAGCGACTGTGCAATGAAAACATGGTTAGTATTTAGTATTTAGGTAAGACTTTGCATTCGGACGTTAGTTTGAAGAAGTGGGGACATAAGTAACCCACATATTTGGCAATTTGATAATGACAGAAAAATTTTGTCACAAATCATCATTGACTCCCGGTAGGAAAAAATATTCAATATACGGAATGTTTGCAAAAGTAAAAAATTAGGAATCGTTGTAATATCTGTGCTACTGCGGGAAATGCAGTTACTTAATTGTTCATGAAAATAGTTTTCTTGATTGAAAATAATATGGGAGACTGACATTTTTTTTAAAATGTTTATCACCCTTATTCTATCAAGCACAAATACAAAACTTATATGTTAGAAGAAGCTCTCCACAAATTGTAAAATTTTTATCCAGCTGTCGATTTGTTCAAAAGAATTTATTTTTCTTAATGAATCTAATAGAAAACAAACTACTTATAAATATTCAATAATTTGGATTAAAGGGTTTATAGCTTGGTTCGTATTATTCTTCAAATATACATACTCTCGCCATCTATAGTTGGATCTCATGTATTACATGCAACTAGTATTATTTATTGCATTGCCTGTCTGTATTTTGATCAACCGCACACTTTTTAAAGAATTAAAATATACATCCCTCATACATTCCCCAAACAAAGCAAGTGAAGGAAATCGGTCGAGACTGGATTCAAACTAACGTCCCCTGGATTACTTATCCAGCTTTTAAGCAGCTCTGGTACAAACCATTCTGAATATCGGATAATTGAGTCTGAAAAACCAGATGTCAGATAATCGAGTTAATCATGTATTGGTGAATTTGTCCGTTCCGAGGTTGAAATAAAATTGACAGCTCATACAAAAGTGAAATGTTACGGGCACAGAACTGTACTGGAGAGGCTTTTTGTATCCCTCATTGAAATGTAATAAAGTTGTGCTCCATGAACCGTGAAAACTCCAATTACAACCCGATGTGCCCTCCCCCTGTCCCTCCCTATATATACCTCTACCACCCCCTCTACATCGGACATCCCCCCACCCCGGCCCTTAGCCTAACGGTTAATAAACGCCCATAGGATCCCAACCCCCTTTTTGCAAATAGACTTATAATTATTTACGTTTTTTAAAAATGTTGCCAAATCTGTTTTCAGACTTGTCTGATAATAACACTCCTCCACAAAAATGAAGGATATGCAGCAAATGTAAACCAAAGAATTCTTGTGGGACTGGTGAGGTTTTGATCAATGTAGGCAGTACTGTGCGATCAATGATCAATGTGCGATCCAAAAATGCTAGTGAAGTTGAAAGGAAAAATGTACCAATTGGCCATTATTAGACCGACATGGCTCTGATGCTGGACAACGCATAAAGACTACTCGAGGCAGTTGGAAACTGCTGCAATGCGTTGCTAAGATGGGCAGTTGAAATGTCCTTACGGGACAAAATAAGGCATTCACGCATTCGTGGAAGCCAGCCCTGTGAGGTGGATACATCCTAACGTCCAATCAGCGATCATCGATCTTTCTGGAATTTGGCACTAGGGGGGTATTTAAATGAATGCGCGGACGACGCGCTTCAGTCCCAGTCTCTCCTCTTTCGTGTTAATTTTGTTTATTTATTATTAAGTGAATTTATATTGCATGTTTAAAAGCTGCAACTAAAATATAGCAATTGATATCGTGATTTATCTTTTATTTCTCTAATCTCGATTATTTTGCGAATTTAGTTTGATCAAGCCAATAATTTTACTATATAATTTCAAATAATTCAACATCAGTGAGTGTCAATACATGAAGATTCAATTAGGTTCCGACAATAATAAAACACTCATATATTACAGTGGTGACCCCGACGTGATGGAGGAAAGATAATTAAGATGGTAAGGGGACGTTGGACACAGACAACCAGATCACAGTTTAACCAAGCAATCTCCGTGGATCTTCTTCGACTCACATCCAGAGGTACCAAAAAAATATTGGTTTGTGTAAAGACGCAACTTACTGCAGATACATGGCCTAGGTAATATTGTACAGAACAGGAAAGCCTATAATTTAAGAACAAGTAGATCTGACCTCATCAATCTGCACAGATAGAAAGTTGGGATATAGCCACGGAGAAGAAGATTGATGTAAACAAATACATACATATTGAGCAATCAAATTTTCATTACAAATGTCTTTTAAGGGGGGGACTGCTGCCAACATACCTATTTTTCAATTTGATATACCATCATTATTTCTTATCAAATCGTTTTGAAAAAAATAATTTAGATAGTTTGGATATTCATAAAGAAAAATGTATCTTTATTTTTTGATAATCTTCTGTATAAATTCTTGTAGAAAAATAATGGCATACCCCGATTTTCAACGTTTATCTTATATTTTTAATAAAATATAAGGCGTAGTTCAACATATTTTTTTTTTAATTAAAGAAGACAAAATATCTAGAAAAATACGATGTGACGTTGCATTAATGTTTCAGGTTTAGAAAATTAACCTAAAAAACATTTATTTTCCATTCAGCGCCATTGCGAAATATAAGTTTTTTTGGTTTAGTAACTTAACCTGATGCATTAATGTAACGATACATCGTATTTTTCCAGATATTTTGATCTTCTTTAATTAATAAAAAAATATAATGCTCTATAATTTATATTTTTAAAAAATTTAAGATAAATTTCAAAAATCGGGGTATGCTTATTATTTTCCTACAAGAATATATACAGAACATAATTAAAAAATTAATGTATATTTTTATTTATTAATATCCAAACTAACTAGGTTATTTTTTTCAAAATGATTCGTTTTGTAGTAAAGACGCAAATTCAAATTGAAAAAATAGGTACGTTCGCAGCAGTCCCCCCCTTAATGCGTTTCGATACCTTGTGATTTAGTAAATGAGTACCTACCTACGAAGAAATAGTAGTTATAAATATTTTTCAAATGTTACCTACTCACTATATTAATGCATTCCTCAAAATAAAATATTCCGTACAACGAACGGGTAAATTTTTAAAAAATATTTTGATTTGATCGAATTGACAATGTTTCGTTTGTCGACGTTTACCTTTTATATCAGAGGTACACAACCTTCATAATATGATAATAATTAATTGACCACGCACAATTTTATTTTTGAAATAAAATAATAACTCGTACAAAATTTCGTTTACATTTTTTTTGTAAGAACATATTGTCGGCCTTCGTGGCTCAGTTGGTTAGGTGTCAGACTGCTGATCTAAAGGTCCCGGGTTCGATTCCCGGTGGAGACACAGTTTTTAATTGTGTTTTTAGTCTGGATCTGTGAGACGATGAATATCGTAAATCTCCAGAATGCGACAACTTGTAATTGGGTACGTGTTAAATAAATATTTGACATAGTATCTGTTAGTTGACTGAGAAGCAATACAAAAATAAAAATAAAATAAAGACGATTTTCGACATTTTATATAACGGCTGTCATTCTACGACTTACGAAGCATTCAGTTTTTTTTTCAAAATGCGGATTCGCTTAAACAAACAAGCATAGAATTTTATTATTAACAAGTTGGGATACTATAGAAGAACCAGGAACTCAAGACACCTACAAGGCTTACGACCTGTCATCGGCTGATTTACGTGATCATTTTATGTAACGTTCACCAATTATGCCTTCTTATTGAGTTCCCTTATCAATGTAATTTTTGAAAGTTAAATATTTGAATGATGTGTAACAATTCACCTGAAAATAAGGAATATACTATTGCCATCTATTAAGTAACAAAGAAACCTTTTTTTGTATCGCCATCTATTGAGAAATGAGTTTATTTGTAAACAAAAAAGCAACAGTCCTTATAAATGAGGTGACAGTGTCTCTGTTTCATCGTACTGATAAAAAATATTATTTTTTTTCGATGAAACTCCATAGAAAATAAGTTAGAAGATGATCAATAAGTGAATGAAACAAGTCAGTGTTTAAAATGTATTTGAGACATTACACTGATTTATTTTTTTAAAAATTACCTACCCCTCGCTCTGCATATGGAAACTATAATCAGCCCCTTTACAGACGGCTTGGTGCGCGACAAAACAAAATATGCATAGCACTAGATTAGCAATCTCGGCACCAAAGTCCAAAAACATAGAAAAATTTCGGACTGAAATAATAATTGTTTTTTTTTTTAGTCCATCATACAAAACTGGTGTACCACCCCTGACTTTATGAATAATATATATGACACCTTTCAATTTCTTTGCCTTTTGAAAATGTTGGTCCTTTTATTATTTCGAGCACGCACCGTCAACGTGTTTATATGAACTAAATAATGAAAAATATATAAACACGATTATTTTTTACTTTTTTGCTGTAATGTCAGTGTGTCAACTTTGAATTATGTCTAAAAGAATGCGATTTCATGATAAAACCTTCAATATTATTATTTCTTGATGAATTACATTTTCAATATTTTCTGTTTACGTGTTTATTTTTACTCCTTACAGCCCCAAAGGGATGTAGTGGAAAGTAATGAATTTTGCAATTTTTAAGTTTATTTTTTTATTGCAGATTATCAACTAGTATCGTGCTATGAATGTATTCTGAAAGTTTCATCACAATGTATCTGTGTATGTGTGTACGTGTGTGCTGTGTACTATGTACTAAGTACGGCGTGTTAATATTTTTTTCTATTAATATCTAAAGTACTTTTTAATTTTAAAATTTGTATATCTTATACTCGCTTAATAATAATGTTGAAGGATATCTGATCAGTACTTCTCAATTTTTTTAATTTTCAAATATTTCAAAGATTCCTCAAACTTGAGAATCTCAAAATTTGTGTTTTCATTCTTTCTTTTTTTCATTTTCTTAAAATGTCATTAAAGAATTTTCAAGTTTTCATAATAAAACATTTAAATCAAAAATAATTTGAACAACTCATCATTTCATGAAAATGCTGAAAATTTTCCATTCAAAATTTTAATACTGCGTGTGGAATTTCTAGGTAGTGAGCAGTAAAACGTTGGCCAAGACCACTAGTTTACCTTGTTTTGGCATATTTTTCATTTGATCACATGAGTCAAAAAAAAATTTTATTCCTTTTGTATATTTTTTTATTAAAAATAACCAAATTGCAATAAATATTGTAAAACATTTTTTACGAAACCTCTTTCGGCTGAGAGAAACGAGCGCCGTACACCTATATTTATAAACACATTCATGATTTTCTTTAAATTGATTTCGATTGTTTAATTTTCTCGCGTTTCCTTTTTTCAAAATCCCATTTAGGTACATGGTTATGCCATTCCTTTCGGGGGCGGCCCCTGCTATTCACTACATCTCTTGCACCCATGTATATTTTTTGGCCAGTCGTTCATCGTTCATTCTTTCAATATGTAACACTACTTCAGGGTATTCAGTTTCATTTTACTTATTTAATTTATTTATTAAATATTGCTTCTCGGGCATTTTACACGCACCCAATAACAAGTTGCCACATTCTGGTGACTTACGATATTCATCGTCTCACAGATCCAGACTGAAAACACAATTGAAAACTGTGTCTCCACCCGGAATCGATCCCGGGACCCTTGGATCAGCAATCAGATACCCAACCAACTGAGCCACGAAGGCCGACTATCTTTCTTCATCTTACATTCTATCTTTTATCCTCATTTTTATTTTTGAATAACCAAACTAAAAAAGAGACAACATCTCTAAGAGTAATATATGGAGTGTAGGTACGTAAATGACAATTTAGAGTCTAAATTTTAGACCTAAAACAGTTGTTACCCGCGCCTGAGAGTCTTGTATGTAGGTATCTATATATCTGCGATGTCCTGGGATACTTTGTAAATGTCCAATGGGCGTCCTTTTTTAAAGCTCAAATTGGCAGTAAATATCCCGCCATAAACACTTGTGGACCCCTTATAAAGTGATATAGGCAAATGAAATAAATTAAATACACTATTTAACACGGTCTGGGACTATATCGGACAATATGTTGTAATTCAGTACTTGTTGCGCAATATATAAAGAGGCACATTTTTACATGTTTTTGTCTAAACATCGACTTAAAAAGAAAAATGACATGAAATGTATGTATTCCATTCAAATCTCGACCCTTCCTTTGAACACAAATGTCAACACAAAATTTCTTATACAGAATCTATTATTTTTTACAATTATAAATAATTACTTTGAACAAGAGTTTGGTTGCAATATTTTGGTTTCATAAAATTAAGTAATAAGGGTGTTTCAAAGAAATTTAGTTTTATCAAACGACATAATTTTGAAAAATATGATGAAATTCAAATTACTAAAAGTACATAATATAGTTGACCTTAGTTCACGTTAAAAATAATCTGGTTATTATATTATAAATTTTGGTAATTGTAATCATTCAAAATTAAAATAAAATGAGTTACTTAATTAATTATAAATCACAAAAGTTTTTTTTGTAATATTTGAAACTGACGTTTTTGATTTTGTCATTCTTATTCCGTGAAAATTGAATATTCTAATTATTAAAAAACTACTATGTAAGACATTGTATTTTATTGTATTGTATTGCAAAACTAGTTGTAATCACAATAATCAATCAAATAACCATCTTTCCTATACTGCTCTAGCACTCTCAGAAAACAGGAAATGAAAAGGACGTTCACTATCCATGTGGTGAGGTAGTATGTATTAGTAGAAACTCTGGCAATACAGTATAGATCACCCTGGCGCCGAAGGATTAAAAGTAAGACTAGGCATAGAAAAAGAAGAAGTTTTCGTTTTATTAGTTTATTCTTGTAAGTATTGGTATAGAAAACTTACATTTTCCTTTTGTAAGATTTCGCCTTATAATCATTACGACATAATAAGAATTGCCGATCTTCATAGAATTATAAATTAGTGGAATTAGTAGATTATACACGGAGTGCTTCTGTAATATAATTCTATTATAATAAAATTCTTTGAAGTACATTCAAATTATTTTCTTGTCAGTGTGTTCATCGAATTCAAGTCAACCTTCATAAAAGCATTATCTATATTATATTAACATCAATGGTGCAGTCTGTACTGTAGACAGATACAATGGCTATGTGGTGCATCGTAGTAGCATCGCGCCCATTCTGCGGTCTGCGGTCGCACGTCCTCTACAATGTGAGCTGCGTGTGTGGCACCCTCACACTCCAATGATATATTAAGTGACAATCGTATTATTCTCTCGACACGTCGTTTCGGCGTTAAACGTTATAGATTGCGGGTCGGTGCTCGATACGGCGTATTTTATCGCTATACTGTAACGTTTATTGAACTTAAATTGGTTTGTTGCAGTTACAGTACTTACACGTTTTTAATACTATCGATCACTGTCCGCAGTATTTAACAGCTTCGGAAACTATAGGAAAATACTATAAAATATATAAATCAGTGTTAACCAAGAACTCTACTCGCAAAATTATTTGAGATTATAATAAATACATATTTTTTAGTGATGGATTTTGTTGATTTTTTGATCGTGTCTTTGATCGTTTACGTCTCCTTCTATGAATTTGCGCACGCTGTCGAGGTTGAAAAACGGCCGACAAATGCAACCAAAACCATTTGCGCTGTCCATCGCCACTAACTAGGCAGTAGGTACTATTCCTCACGGAGCTATCATCATCGCCATAATTTAACTTGTATCTCTGCCGATCTCGAATATTTAAATATAATTAATTTATTAAAGTTTTATTTGTTTTCCGATAAAAAATCGCTATCTATGTAAGATGATTATTTTATTTACAATCTGTCCTACTTTACCCGATTTATCTATTTTTACTCTCCACACTATGGAATAGGGGAGAGTCATGATTTCGCAAAATTTAAGCGTATTTTTTTTACATCAATTTCTCAATGGGTATCATGTAGAGAATGCACACTATGAGTTTCGTCGTGATGTGTTTGTGTGTATGGCGTATACGCCGTACGCCGTACGCCGTAGCATTTATCTTTTTTGTGTCCTCTCTACAGCCCAAACTATAAGTCCGATCGACTTCATATTAACATCATATGTGTAAAGTGCAAAGACCTAGAGCTGATTAGTTTTCCATAGACAACTTTTGATTTCTTCTCTCATCATTTACGTTGTTTTTTTGTGTTCTCTTTGCAGCCCAAACTATAAGTCCGATTGACTTCATATTGATATCACATGTGTTAAGTCCATAAACTTAGAGCTGATTAGTTTTCCATAGACAACGGTTCATTTTTTCCCAATGTTTCTTTATGATTTCATCTATTAAAACTGAAAAAATGCTCTCACGACCTGGAAATTAGAGATATTTTAATTTGGTTTCAACTATTTATACAACACCAAGAATCTTCATAAAATTGTATTCAAAGTTGGTCAATGTTAAAAGAAAAATATTCAACGGTTTCAAAAATTATATTTTATTTAGTGGATATTTGTATGAAACTTATATGTAACAAGAGAATTTTTTTATATTTGGCAATGTTCAGTTCATTGATTTCATATTGATATAAGAATATTAATAGCTTGAACTTAGAACTGATTAGCTTTTCATAGATATCATAAAATTTCTTCATATGATATCACGTGTCAACATTGTCAAAATGCTCTAACGCTCTTTGAAACAAAATTTATCTGCTTTTTTTAAAATATTTCATACAACATAAGCATTTTTCACTATACTGCATTAATAGTTTGTCTATCTTAACATAAAAATATACTATCGGAAGAAAATTTATATTCCTGATAGTAACATTTAGTATGAATAAAAATGTAATTAGATAAATTTCTATGTATGGAAACGTTCAGTAATTTGATTTCATGTTATAATGTAAAGAGCTTGAACATAGAACTGATTAGCTTTCCATAAATAACAAAAAAAATCTTCATATGATATCACGTGTCAAAATTTTGAAAATGCTCTCGCGTTCTTTAAAACAAAATTTATCTGCTTTTTTTAAAATATTTCATACAACATAAGCATTCTTCACTATACTGCATTAATAGTTTGTTTATCTTAACATAAAAATATACTATCGGAAGAAAATTTATATTCCTGGTAGTAACATTTAGTATGAATAAAAATGTAATTAGATAAATTTCTATGTATGGAAAAGTTCAGTAATTTGATTTCATGTTATAATGTAAAGAGCTTGAACATAGAACTGATTAGCTTTCCATAAATAACAAAAAAATTCTTCATATGATATCACGTGTCAAAATTTTGAAAATGCTCTCGCGTTCTTTAAAACAAAATTTATCTGCTTTTTTTAAAATATTTCATACAACATAAGCATTCTTCACTATACTGCATTAATAGTTTGTCTATCTTAACATAAAAATATACTATCGGAAGAAAATTTATATTCCTGATAGTAACATTTAGTATGAAAAAAAATGTAATTAGATAAATTTCTATGTATGGAAACGTACAATAATTTGATTTCATGTTATAATGAAAAGAGCTTGAACATAGAACTGATTAGCTTTCCATAAATAACAAAAAAAATCTTCATATGATATCACGTGTCAAAATTTTGAAAATGCTCTCGCGTTCTTTAAAACAAAATTTATTTGCTTTTTTTAAAATATTTCATACAACATAAGCATTCTTCACTATACTGCATTAATAGTTTGTCTATCTTAACATAAAAATATACTATCGGAAGAAAATTTATATTCCTGATAGTAACATTTAGTATGAATAAAAATGTAATTAGATAAATTTCTATGTATGGAAACGTTCAGTAATTTGATTTCATGTTATAATAAAAAAAAGAGCTTGAACATAGAACTGATTAGCTTTCCATAAATAACAAAAAATTTCTTCATATGATATCACGTGTCAAAATTTTGAAAATGCTTTCGCGTCCTTTAAAACAAAATTTATCTGCTTTTATTAAAATATTTCATACAACATTAGAATTCTACACCATACTGCATTAATAGTTTGTCTATCTTAACATGAAAATATACTATCGTTAGAAAATTTATATTCCTGGTAGTAAAATTTAGAAGGAATAAAATATTTCATTGTCAATATTTGTGGTGTGGAGAGTTTAGTGTTGGCCACAACCCACTCGTTTTTTTATAGGTTGTAATAATCTTGAACACTACATTTGCGTAAATTGAATTTGTCTAATTCAATATTTTATAATAAATAACGTTACATTACCCTTAAAGATAACGACCTTACCCCTAAATATTGGTGACCCCGACGTGATATAATTTTATTATGTACTATTTGTGAATACTTCAATTAATCCATTAGTAGTCCATTGTATCCATTTTTTGTTAATAAATGCATTGTTTATGTTAACCTTTATCGAATTTTAAATCTGTTACTGTCCCGAATAAAATAAAATACTTAAAGATAACGACCTTACCCCTAAATATTGGTGACCCCGACGTGATATAATTTTAGAAATATAATTTCATTATGAACTATTTGTGAATACTTCAATTAATCCATTAGTAGTCCATTGTATCCATTTTTTGTTAACAAATGCATTGTTTATGTTAACCTTTATCGATTTTTAAATCTGTTACTGTCCCGAATAAAATAAAATAAAAAATAAATAAATTTCCTACCTGGGGGGCGTCTGGTTCAATCGGCGAAATCCAAACCCTCGTGATTACCCATATCATGGATGTAATTATTATATGGAGTTCTACAATATCTTTAGATCCATAGAACTCCATAAGATAATTATATCCATGATATGGGTAATCACTGGGGTTTTTGATTTCGCCGGTCGAACCAGACTTGCCCCCAGGTTTATTCTCATTTACACAAAGATAGTTCCACCCAGAAAAATTCAAATCGTTGTCCTATAACAATTAAACATTTTAAATTTCATGGGTCGGTGGCAAAGAGGGATTCGCGGTGTCATATTAATCCGAGTTCAAACCCCACCTCGGCCGATTTCGTTCACCTATACTGAGGGCTGCTATCACCTTAATTATTTACGCCGGACAAAACTTTTAAAACCTCGGACATTTGGGTGAAATATTATCCGGACACCGAAAATGTTTCATCGTTATTTTTTTCATTTTTTTCTTCATTTTTATAGCTTGTTTGCGATATAAACTACAACGTATCAACTAATATAATCAAGTAAAATTATACACTTTTCTTTTAAGAGTTAATCTGGTTACATAAATAATTTTAAATGCTCCTCTGATTGGCATCAAATTGAAAAATATTGTAATTATATTTTTTGGTTTACAAATAAATTTAGTATATAATTCTACATTGAATCAAAAAATGTAAATTAGATATCCGAAAACCTAAACTATTTATAAAATGTAAATTCAAATGAAGTAACAAGTTTTAATTTTAATGAGATCAAGTTTTTTTTAGTTTATCAATCAACCGTATTTTCCCTGACGAAAAGTGTATATTTGAAAACCCCTTCCGGACGGCCCTCGGACACCCCCTAAATTAGGATAAATCCGGGGAATCCCGGACGGATGACAGCCCTATCTTTAGTACAATATTACGATAAATGACTTCAATTTTCACCAAGAATGTAATCTGTCGTATATCAATGATACAAGAGCTTTTGTAGGACATTATTGTTTATTTCTGGACTGTTTGAAAGGTATATTAATGTAAATTTAAAACAGTAAATATGTATGATGTTGTATTAAATATCATTAAAGGCGA
Source organism: Molanna angustata (assembly GCA_963576475.1). NCBI lineage: Eukaryota > Metazoa > Arthropoda > Insecta > Trichoptera > Molannidae > Molanna > Molanna angustata. Next base: position 34,477,847 of record OY754971.1, on the reverse strand, counting down.
GTCATGCTCCGATTCAATAAAAACTCCTTGAAAGTTGTTGACTATAAAAAGGGCGTAAAACTTGAGCGAATGCGAATAGTCCGAAAGTTGTGAATACGTATAATATAAGAATGTGAAAGTTGCGACGCACCAGGTGCTATGTGTCAGACAGGAAGGAAGGAAGGAGAGAACAGGCCAGGCCAGGCCAGGGTGGGCTGGATGTAATGAGTCAAATTGATCACCCCAGGCGATTTCCTATAACGCGATGAAAACTCTAGATTAAACAGATTTTCGCGCCAAGCGGGGGTGGAAATATTGCGAACCCTTCCCTTTAATACAAAAACTAATATAACCTGCAAAATTGCAATAAATTCGTCTCAAAATTTGGCTTTCGCACCTACATCACACTGTTATCATATTAATGTTAGAAAATATTTCACCGGCCCCAGATTTTTTCATCATCTCTGTTTTTATTTCAGATATGTCTACCTATCCTAATATAGCGAGTTCGCCGAAATTGACATTTGATAATGAAATTCGGTTTTCAGTTTCAGTGCCGGCAACCCGATGAAAAGGGGAATAGGCCGGCCCCAGAAAAGGTGGGCCGATGATATTGTCCCTGTCGCTGGAAGCAGATGGGTTCAAAAAGCCCAAAAAAAAGACGACTGAAAGCTCTTAGAAGAGGCCTACATCCAGCAGTGGAGAGATGGCTGAGAAAGAAGAAAAAGAAGAAGAACCCGACGTTTATTATAAAAAAATACATGAATGACAATACATTTTTAGTTCCCCGTCTCACTAGGAAAACCTGATTGTAATGTCGTCTTCTTCTTTTGCTCATTCTACATGTGAAGATTCATTAATATTTATCATTTGCCACTTCTTTATTAAACCTTTATTAAAATAATTAGCCACCTAAAAAGCGTTGGAGATTCCTCTAATGCTGGCGTTAGACGTTAAAAACAAGTTTTTGTTTAAAAACAATGATATTGTATAATAATTTACAGATCGTTCTAAAGATAAGAATACACTATTGAAATAATACATTGTTTGTAAGGTTAGTTGGTTCTTAAAACTTGCGGTATCTTTCATCAAACTTTCGCAGCTTTTTATCTATGCAAACTTTGAATAGCGCGAAATTTTAAATATGAGAATAACTGTAATATTAAATATAGATATTGTGATTATTAATATAAATATATTATGGTGCTTTTATTGACAAACTTTTTAACATCTTAATAGAGACTAAGTTGGGATATTATAAAAGAACCAGCAACTCAAGGCACCATTTGGGCTTACGACCTGTCATCTGCCGGTTTACGTAATCACTTTATACGCTTGCGCAACGTTCACTAATTATGCCATCTTATTGAGTTCCCTTATCAATGTAATTTTTTGAAAGTTCTATATCTTTGAATAGTTTGTAACAATTCACCGTAAAATAAGACATTATTACTATTGCCGTCTATGAAGTAATGAAGAAACCTTTTTTTAACGCCGAGAAATTGGTTTATTTGTAAACAATGAAAACAACAGTCCTTATAAATGAGGTGACGGTGTCTCGCACAGATGTCAGCCCTGAACTGCGCCAGAAATATTATTTCATTTTGGCTTGTTTGCCTACTTGTACCAATGTGTATGTAAATCTTATATTTTAAAAATATCATTTGACTTCCGACAGGGGGAAAAAAATCCAATGTTTGCGTACCTATATGCAATTAAAAAAAATCCGATTTGTCATATGGAAAAGTTGTACTTGATATTATAATGTCGTTCTTTATTTTCGTTCATTTTGATTGGATGTGGCGTGGGTGAAAGAAGAATTGAATTAAATCTAACGTAGATAATCAATTTTCGAGTTTTGAATTATGTATTCGTCATAATTTATTTTGTATAAGCTACAAAAGCCGCCGTTTGATCGTTAATTAGTTCAGCGTACTTAATTTTACTTCAGATAAGCGGGACAATAAAACATTTCCACTGTCACAATATCCCGTGAAAATGGTGAATCATTCGTGCCTTTGTGTTTAACATGAAATTCGGTTTAATGTTTGATAATCAAAATAATTGTAGCCCTTTGAGGAGATCTTTTCGCATCGTATTATTTCGCTGGACCAACAATGGCCGCTATCGTACGAGGGATTACGGTTAATAATATCAATGAATAATAGCGACAATCCACTCTATGGAGAGAATCGAATCGTAAAAATAAAAATGATCCTTTTTGTTTCCGTATTTATTATTGCAACGCCATCTGTCATCCGTTGTTATAAATTGTAACAACATTGATGGAGTGGGGAATGATAGATGGCGGTAAAGTGAACCGAAACTAATACATTTATTGACGAGCACAATCCTGAAAAGGATTTCATTCCCATTGATTTGATCCACAGCCTCTGAGTGCCAAAATAAAATTTATGTCGAAATATTATTTAGTATAAGAGTTTTGTAAAAGGATCTTGGTTCATTTATTGATGCATTGATATTTATATTAACGAGCATAAGTATGTGGTGTAGGGGAGATTTGCTGGATCATTAGTTTCGTTACTAATTTGATATAGTTTTTTTTTTTTTTTATTATTGAAACCAAACAAAATATAACAATATAGTTACAAACAATATTACAAAAAAGTACAATTTAAATAAGTTATATGAAACATTTTTTTATAGGATTATTTGGTATATACCACCTCACTAGGCTGAGCCTGTACCGAGGTGGCAGATTTTTTTTTTTTTTTTGCGTTATATCTGACAGAAAAATATTAAACTTGTATTTAATTAAAACTTGTTATAAAATATACCTATTATAAAAATAAAATATAAACTATTGTAGCTTGATCATGTTTCCGCAGTATATAATGCCCTTGTTTCTAATCCATGTTTCTATTGTTTTCTTGTGTTTCAAATTATTCATCAACTGTATGTCCGTTATTTCACTTTTTATCTTATTAAAAATTTTTGGAGCTAAATAATAGTAATGTCTTTGTCCGAATGTCGTGTTTGTCTTTGGAGTCATGAGAAAATTCCTGCGTGTCGTCTCGTAATTGTGTTGTTTTATGAAAACGTTACTAATTTGATATAGTTGTTTTATGGAAATAATGCACTTACCTTTAATAGGCTGACAGGTCCTTGGGCAGAGGGCACTCTTCTCCTGCAGTGTTAGCGACCGTTTTTGATGATGATGGCACTCCGACACAGACATTGGCTTAGTGGAGTGTCTTATCCAAAAATCATTTGCAAAACATAAACACTATAATAAGTAAATGGAAAAATTTAAAAAAATAACAATGTAACGTAGTAGTGTCTCCAATACATACAGCCTTTGGGTTGGTGGAGTGGAAACATACATGCGATGCCAATATAACTCTAAACATGTTGAAAAAAAACTGCTGAAATATATTAGAATTTGTAAACAGCGATGTTAAATGGGAGAATTCAGATATTAAAATATATATTAATTAGATATTAATTCAGATATAAATTCAGATATTAATCGGCCGGGTTTTACTAGTATTATATAATATCTGAATTGCTTTCTTAGCATTGAAGAAAAGAGCTAGGATGATGGGATTGGGCATAAATGAAGATAAAACTAAACTAATGATCGCTTCTAAAGCTCATAACTCAGCTCCCCAGATATTCACAGTCGGAAACAACAATAATTTTAAAGTGATCAAAGAGTTCACATACGTCGGCTCCACAGTGACCAGCGACTATGATACACGAGAAGAAGTTAGAAGAAGAATCATGGCTGCTAATAGATGCTTCTACGCCCTACAAAAGCAACTAAGGTCAAAACTGGTTAGGAGAAACACAAAGATCCTTCTGTATAAAACACTCATCAAGCCAGTCCTCACGTATGCTTCCAAAACCTGGGTGATGACTTAAACTGAAGGATCCATAGCGGCTTTTGAGAGAAGGATCCTTCGAACGATCTACGGGCCAATAAAAGAGAATAATGGTTGGCGTCATCGATACAACAGGGAACTATACGAGACCTATGAAGAGCCCGATGTGATCAGTTCCATCAAGATAGGGCGCTTAAGATAGGCTGGTCACATAATCCGAATGGACGACGACAACCCCATAAAACGCCTCACACTCTCTAAGCCACAAGTTCGAGGGAAACCAGGAAGACCAAGGACTCGAAGAGTGGACAGTGTCGATGCCGATGCTTCCACAAAAGATATCAGAAACTGGAAAACGAAGCAACGTATAGACGGGAATGAAGGAGACTCCTGTATTCAGCCAAGGCCCACCCAGGGCTTTCGAGCTAATGATAATGATTATGATACTTATTTAATGATATTATATTTTTTTTCTTAGATAAATTCAAAATATTTCAATATTGTTCCAATTTAATCTGTTTTTAAAAGGAAATAAAACAATTATTATTATTGTAGAAATATGCGGTGAAGATGAAGAAGTTTATGCGCTGAAGGAAACGGTCGGAAATTGGCGGGTTTTATTAAGCGGCGACGCGACGGTCACAATGACGCAGAAAAAATATGAGAAGCGCACTCTCCGTATGACAAGCGGGAGGTCTGTTTTTTGGTGTTGCCGACTCACAGGCGCGAATATTGCTAATACATAGTTGGTGTGCGGATTATTTTTAACGCAGCGGTATGAGAAGCGAAGATGATGAATGCCAGAAGAAGCGCATTACTTCTTCCGGCAATACACAATGGCACCATTTTGTGTAGGTATTTAGTTAATTTTTTGACTTTGTTTTAAATATATGAAATTTCGACAATATCATCTATTTACATATAAATTAATTACTTGTGTATAAAAACTAACCGCTTTGACAACACCCATCTACAATCAAAAGATACTAATTATACAGATTAAACGTTTTGCCCTTTACCAGAATGTAATCACTCGCGTGAAAAGGAGATAAAAAAAAAACAAAATATATATCAGATATCAACATTCATTTACAAAATGAAATGCATATTATTACAGATCGGCCAATATTTGAAGTGTCTGTTTTACTTTTCTTTTCCAACTGTCAAATTTATTTCTCTTAACAGTTCGACAAAGATTCAAGATATGATCCGCGAGATTTTGTATGGCCAGGCCTGCATTTTTCATGGTTTCAACTTTGAAGTCAAAAAAACACCCACTCAGATAATATAATTTTCTATAAAAAAATTCAACATTCTTATTGCAGTATATCTCAAACATTTCTTTGTAAAAAATTGAATTTGGTGACAACATCATTTCATATAATTTGTATGGCAGAATACACAATATCTGCGGGACTCTCAATAGTTTGATACTTAATAGATGCTATTCAGAGCAGGAAAAAATACTGAACTCCACACTATCCTATCCTGACATACATGTTTTGTATAGGTATTTTAATATTTTCAATAATTTGGTTTTACGGGTTTATATTTAGGTAATTTTATTCATTTTTATTCATAATTATATGGATTTTTACGTATTCTTACACTATACTCACACAATCACCATCGACAGTTGGAACTCATGTGTAACATTCAACTAGCGTTATTAAAATCAGTTTTCAGTTTCAAATTTGTTTCACGTATATTTAACCATACCACCCAATAGTACGTGTAATAGTGTTTTAATTGGCCCACTATATTCGTATTGATATAATTTGTAGTGTGTTCACGTAGCAATAGAGAACCCACTCATTTTTTACTATGGCGAAACACATCACGATTTGTGTTTTGAATTATTAGTTCAATTTTGGTTTGATTAGCTATGTTACTTTTTCTACTGCGTCTATTAAATAATATGATCAACCTGAAAAGTTTTTAAAGATTGTATAATATCAAAACTCCCGCACATAAAATGATAGAAATAACCTCTAATACGATGACAGAAAATGGGTAACCTTGAGATTGTGATAGTGGTCGTTACTTTCCATGGCATAAGAGCCTCAAGAGTGCCATCAGCCAAATGGACATTTTCATTATACAATGATAGACTACTTAGGTATATGTACGATCCTCTCCCTCTGATAAAGTTCCGACTTTATTAGTTTAGAGTATAAACAAGAGTAAGTATACTAACAACATAGTTTGACTTTATTTATTACAATTCTTTATTAAAACCACGAATAGGATATTATTTATCTTTGTCAGTCTTCATTTGTCGTATTTAAAAAGCTATTCTTCTCCGCCTCCACCCCCACACTTTTCTTATGGAGACTTATAACGGCCCCTTTCAAAACTCTGAAAGAACATATAAGAAGAGTCCTGAGAACTCAAAATCCTTGCAGACACTGTACATAAAGTGCCAAAGAGAACTAATTAAACCATATTTTTAACAGAAAGTCTTTAATGTCCTGGAATTGCTCTTCGTGGCTACAAGGTCCCCATGACCAATGAATCAAAGAAATTCCCTCGGCCATTGTTTAAGAGTTCTCGTCGGAAATTTGACACGGAGAAGTTTAGCGCATTCCTATATGATATACTCAGTGTTTTCAGGGATGTCACAAACGACGAGAACGAATCGGACACACGAAAAACAAAAGATAACATTTGAAATTATTGTCGTGTCCAGTAAGGAATTGCGTGGTCCATAATCCTCAATCTCTGGAGGATGAATAAGAAGCTGTCACATTATAAACGATCGTGCCATTTAAATCATTCTTTGTAACAAAATGATTTGTTATAAATTAAAATTACCCAACGTGTCATATTTATTTATTTTATTTCAAACAACTACAGCTTTGCCAATTGTGTGGTTACATGTGGTGCTATTAGAATTAGTACAAGCCAATAATGGTTTCTTCGTTTAAACAAGTATGCTGAGTAGTAGGTAAACAATAATAAGAGAGAAAAAAACGATTGATAAAAAAAATTCAATACCTACACATTAAGAATAAAATGAGGTAAAGGAGGGAATATTGATGTGAAGGAAAGTGCTTGTTAGAAGGAGTTAGGGAACTGGGTTGAAAAACATCTTTATCTGTTTACGGTAAGTCTCTATGGTGTCATGGAAAATGTCTGTGTGATTAAATTTTCGATTACTATCATGTTGAATTCTGTAAATAGTCGAGTGATATATGTAATAAGTATGGCAAATAGGTAGATGAAATAATTTTTTCGAACGGGTATGCCTGTTTGGTACGTGGAGTAATATAGTTTTTAGTAAATTGGGGGAGTCATTTAGGTTGTTGCATATTTTATACAGTAACATTTGATAAAATAAGGTTCTTCTGTCTTGTTATGTGTTTATTTTGAATGATTCTTAATTCTTATATTTTAATGCATGCCTATTATATGCTGCTTTACGTCGGGAAACTTCCTGAGATGAATTTCCAGATCAATGTTTAAATTGTTTATTTTTTTTGTAACAAACGTAACGAACGATTAAGCATCAAGTGGGAATCACTTCCAACACTATATATAAAGTCTTAACCATTTGTTTCTCAGGGTTAAAATCTTTAGTTATTCTACTAATATTAAAAAAAACGCCTTAACTAGTTACCAAATTTTATCAGTTCATATATTATATCTTATAAAGTTTTCTAAAACAATGTACAAAATACTAATATTTTCTTTACTGTTTTTTCGTCTTTTTTTAAACAGTTCACCAGCTCGGTTTTCAACAAATTCGGTATCATGAATGCTTTTTCAGTCAGCATAAAAGTGTTTTTTACGATTTACCTACTCAGAGTTTTCATTGTTTTTCAAGTTGTATATTTGTGATTTTTATTTAATCATGTTTGATAAGTTTTTTCATAGACAGTAATAGAATTACCTTTAATCGAACCCTCTCAGAATAAACGTACAAACATCTTAATTTAAAACCAATTTTGAAACATATGTCGCAGTTGTGCAATTTTATAATTATTTATAACGAATGCAATGAAAGTTTTATGTCGTACGGCGATTGCAAATAAATCTCAGCGCATATATTACAAAAATGAAATAGACACCAAACAAATATGGCGGAGTAACAACAGCAAACAGTCAGTGTTGGGCGGAAGTAGCCACCGTATAGCCATCAATTCCCTCCAGGAAGTGTTATTAATTTTACCGCCCTCTGCACCATATTACACCTAGGACTAGACCCCTAACACTATAGGGTGGATTTCATAGCCCCGCCACTGGAGATTCGACAGTACCAAACCAAATCATCATGTAACCGGGACCCTCGGTTTTAATAGGATCCGATATATCACATTTTCTTACACAAGTTGCATGTAACACATGAGATCCAACTGTCGATTGCGATAGTATGCATAATTGAAGAATACATACCAAACTATAAACATAAATAAATAAATATTTTAACATATTTTGTTTTCTATACAAAACATGTAGGTATGTTCACAATCATTACCTCAACAAACATATGTTTGTTGAGGTAATAATAATAATAAGGAAAATTTATAAAGCGCCGTTTAGTGACAACCGTGGTCACCTCAAGGGCGCTTTCAGTTTGCAAAAAAAATAATTTAAAATTAGTCCTATAGCTAACACATTGAAAATGGTGAAACATAAAACTTTAAAAAATTCAATAAGTTAAAATTAAGTTAAAATTAGTCCTATAGCTAACACATTGAAAATGGTGAAATATAAAACTTAAAAAAATACCTAGAAATCACAAATTAATCTTGTTACATAATCCAGATGAAATTATTTATAAAAAATAGTCGATTCAAAGTAAACTGGCATGATATTTAGTACACATAATATTATTGAACGGATGAAGGACAATCTGGATACGACTTGCGGAAAAGATGAGTTTTTAATTTCTTCTTGAATTCATTGATATTTTCGGCACATCTTATATCCATTGGAAGATTGTTCCATGACTTTGGTCCAGAAACGCCAAAAGATCGATATAGGTATTTTGGCTTATTTGTGAGATTGGTTTCTACTAGTTTTTTATTGGATTGGGTCATTGATCTTAGCGTACTTTGTTTATTGTTAGGTGAAAATGGAACACAAAGTTCCGATATATATTCCGGGGCCATGCTATTGAGTGCTTTAAAGACAAGGAGACATGTTTTAAATTCTATACGTTCTGGGCTCTTCAGCGAATGAAGTTTGTGAAGTGTTGGTGAGATATACGAGAAACGATCAATCTGGTAAATATAACGGGCTGCTGCATTGAGGATGAGTTGTATTCTATGGATTTGGTATTGCGGTAGGTGTGCTAATATGGCGTTACAATAATCTACACGGGAAACTATTAAAGAATTTATAAGGACCTTAGCAGCATTTGTCGAGAGACACCTTCGAATAGGTCTAAGTTGTCTGAGAAAGTAACGACTTTGTCTGACTATGGAAGAAATGTGTTTATCCATAGAGAGTGCACTGTCAATATGTATACCAAGAAATTTTACGCAGTTAGAAGGAGTAATTTCGACATTTTGAATTACAATGGGGTCATTATTTATGTATTGTTGCCTGCGAGGCGAGGCAAGCCAAAGAAACTCAGTTTTTTTTGGGTTCAGTTTTAGCTTGTTCTTACACATCCAGGTGGATATCTGATTTATGCATGTGGATACCTCGTGTGTTAAATGATATTTAAATTCAGGTGAATAGGTAAATGTATGTCAGGATAGTATAAAACATGTATGTAAGGATAGAATCGTATAGAGAGAATAAGTATCAAACTATTAAAAGTCCCCGTTGATATTGTGGAGTGTATCCAGCTATACAAATCGTATGAAACGATTTCGGCACTAAATTTATGATCGACGAAGTTTTTATTTTGTAGAATTCCATTATAAATGATGTCTCTAATTAAAAGTAAACCACTGACGAAGTTTTCATTTTGTAGAATTCCATTGTAAATGATGTCTATAATTAAAAGTAAACTACTTTTGATTCTACATGAATTCATGTAGAATCAAATATAACTAGACATCATTATGAAAATTGTTAAATAAATGTAACACATGAGATCCAACTGTCGATGGCGATAGTATGTATAATTTACATACCAAAGCAAGATTCATGAAATAATTCAATGCAAAATGATACATTTCATTTATTAGTAATTTTTTGTAACAAAATTAATTATCCTATTGAATAATGCATGGAGTTTTCACTGGTACACTAATAAAGCAATGTACATTGTCTGTTTTATAAATTATGTAAACTATATAACTCTCTATCGACCAATAAAAAATAAAATAAAATAAATACCTTTTCGTACTAATATTGATAAAAACAAATCGATTTGAAAAATTCGTACAAACTATAAAACTTTCCTTAATCATTTTACCTTTTCACACATAAAGGTAAGGATATTTTTATTCATTCATATTTCCAGTCCATCCTTCCCTCAAACCCCTACTCCATCACCCATCCACCTTTTTTTCTGGTAAGTGATTGTGTTTATATGCTTATTCATATTTTAATGTATTACTTTAAGTGAAAACCTGTTATTAGTTTCCTTTATCTTATTTTTTTTAATAAAAATGAATATGTCCTTGTTAAATAAGTACATATACATCTTCCTATGTTCCCTAAAATAAGAATATAAATGCTTGAGCTATAGGTGAACGAGGCAGGATTCGAACTCGCGACCACTGAATTACTAGCCCAGCGCGCTAACCGCTCTGCAATCGACCCATCTAAATATTTATAAATATTTATTAATATTTATATCTATTTATATCTATTTTATAAAAAAAAACTATTAGTTTTGTATTGAATAAATATTTAATAATTATGTATTAAAATTATCAAATCTTTGGTCCGTAAAAATAAACTTACTTTATTTTATATAATACCAGAATTTGTGCTAATGCACTCGAAAATTTAATATTAATGATACTTTTTACTAAATCTGTTTAATTTTTATACAAAATTATTTTCTCATTTGTGTAATAAGAAAGTAAATATTATTCAAACGTTGACTATTAGTATATTTTCATTTACCTTAAATTAAATCGCAATAAAATTTTAAAAATTACAAAATCTAGGCACCTTGTGTTTTATTGTACGCCACTGGTCCTCTTCCGGTCCCCCGGTCTGGTAAAAATCGGAACTACTCTTCATGACAATATTTTCTGCCATTGTCTGAGTTCATCCCTGCATCGGTACAGTTTATAAAGCAGCCGTTGTGAAATTTGCAAAATTTCTTTTCTATAATATCTGAACCGTGCCTTTAAGGTGCTCCGACTATACCATTTTGTTCCGACTTTATTAAAAGTTATTTCGTCTTCCCTTAACACCCACTCTATATACTTACCTAAATTATTTACAATTTTTCGTACAAAAAAGAAACCGAATACTTTGCCTTAAAAATTATCTTGTTCGATTATATTCAGATCTCGATCAGAGAGATCTTCAATGTCGGGGAAGATTTTAATAATGACTACTCACTAAGAAATACATAATTCATATTCAATATCAAATTATTCAGTAGTTCAACTGACAATTTGTTCAAGAGAATTTTTTTTTTCTTTTAACATATCAAGCAGAGATACGTAATAAAATCGATTATGAACGTAATAGTATTCATTTACATATTATCATCATCACATTCTTCTATCTTGACACATATCCATCGCCTCATCAACTTTCATGCATCGTGTCATACATGTTCGTCTATTGTTCAAGCAATTTTTAAATCAATTTCTCAACATTTATCATGTAGATAGTGCATACTGTGAGTTTCGTGACAATGTTTTTGTGTATGTGGAGTATTATGAAAATTTGTGTCCTCTGGGTAACTAATATTTACTTAGGAATCTAATAGAAATGTCCTTCGTAAAAATGCATTTAGGGATTCGCTACTCCCACCACCACCCGCTCTGCCTATGGGGACTGTAATCGGCCCCTTCACAGAACGCTAAGTGAACGACAAAAAAAAAATGCATAGCACGAAAAGTAGCTCATGGAGCCCTCTAGATTAGCAATCTCGGCACCATAGTGCAAAAAGAAACAATCAACGAGTGCGAACAGAAAATTCACACCCGTGGACTGTCTATGACCTCAGATCCCCCTACATGCAGACCATCAGAGAAGTGACCAAGATCTCTGGAAATAATTAATTTAACGGGAATCTTCTAAAAGTAAGGCACCATATCTATGACAGAAAACCTTAAAAGCTTTATAATTTTTCTTCGAGATCACAAAATCCGCATGACCAATGGGACCTTGAAGAGGCCCACGGACAGCAACGAGGAGCTCCGATCTATATGAGGACACCATTGGGTGGCAACATTCCCAAAGGATATGTTCCGAAGTTTGGTCCGGGTATTGACAGAAATGACATGAGGCAGAGGAGGCAATGTTAAATCGGTGAAGATAACTTTTAAAGTTTCCGTGTCCTGTGAAAAATTGGGAAGTCCAAAAGTCTGGAACAACCCAGGGAGATTTAAGACCAGGGCCGGATAAACATGTTTTTGCGCCCAGAGCAATATATTTCAAACCGCCCCCCCCCCCCCCCTTCCTTTTCAAATGTTTGGAATTTCAATATTATATTATGCAGTATATTATGCAATATTATATAGTAAAAATCAATATATCAATATAAACCAAAGAACAAAAATAAATTATGTATAATTCTACCTATTCCTATTCATGTATGTAACGTATCCTGAGAAGTAGGCATTTTAAACTAAAACCTTAGGTTTAGTTTAAAATGCCTACAATTTTACAATATTGGATCATCACATAAACCGTTTAAAGTTAAATATAATTTAAAAGTCCTTTTAACTATCTCAAGTATTATGTAAATAAACTAAACTTAATAACTAATGTTAACACTAAAAATATCATAAAAACTATTTTTAATTAAAAAAAACTCAATATAATTATCAAATTCCAGTAAAAATTTAAAATCACACCAAACTTAAAATAAAAAAAACAAATCGCGATTCTAATTAACACAAAACACTAAATAAGTTCTTGGTATAATAAATACCTACATAAATTAATATTAATAAAACGAGGTATGCCAATGAATTTTACACAAAACAGCACACGAAAACTCCCATTGATTTCGATACACTTTGCCGACTAGTATTCCATCTAGTTATAAGTATATATTAAAATCTATGGTCTATACTAGACTCGTAAAAAATATGGACACGTGTTAACATTTGACATCAGACAGAAGAGAGAGATAGAAACAATAATATATGAATAATTGAAAGAGTCAGGTGACGAGTCGGCGACCGAGATCGAGAAAATAAGTAAGTATGTCGCTAAAGTCGAAAGGGAAAACTTCAGTGAAATTATCATAACATTTCTAAAGAACTTCGTTTTCCTTTTTTAGAAAACCTTGCTATTAGTTGCTGACAGGTTCCGCTTATTGAAACGGCTTATGTAGTTTCATTAACAAGCAATAAGAGTTCTTAGTATAATGTATAATTAAAGTTACTGTGGCGTGTAGCATCTGGAATGTTTTCAAACACGCCGCTATCATCTCATATGAAATTCATTATCAAGCGCCCGGGCGATTTCAGATAGGGGGGCGCTGGCTTCATTATGTAGATAATTTAACACTTTAGCAAGTAAATTATTAGAATGATTATTTTGTGTGTGTGTGAATCGACTATATATGTTTACGAATAACACGGTAATAGACGGACAAGATATTAACACCGCAGAATTTTATCATACACACCATCACGCCGTGTCCCTTTCGGGGAAGGCAGAGAGAACCGAGTGCCATACCTGGGGAATTTTTGATTTATATAATTAACATTTTAGGATTTTAAGCGCCCTTTTTAGACAAGCGCCCTGATTTCTTGTTCCGGGTTGTTCTATGATTTATCCGGCCCTGTTTAAGACGATACCTCACGTCGGGAAAAAATAAGTAGGTAATTCTTCTCACTGAGCAGGCCGTCCAGCGAGTCTGCCAGATGTTCTGCAAATTTTCATTTACAGTCCTTTCAACAAAGCCACGTGACACTCGACCCTCTGGAGGGAAGAGAGGAATATTTCCGATCATAGAAGAACAGCCCCGCGTAAGGTTGAAAACAGCCCCTCTACGCTGAAGTTCCAGATCAAGGGGAGTCATGCCTGTCAAAATTGGCAGTGCTTCAGTGGGACTCGTTCCATATGCTTTGGATAGAGCGATGAGAGCGAATCGTTGGCCTGAGAGCAAAATTCTACGTATATGTTGAAGTTCACAGGCGTGAGACCAACATCCTGCTGCATAGCAAGCAATGCCGAGGTAAATTGCCTTATAGAAAAGACAGGATACTTGAAACTGTAAACCCCAGTGTGCCTTGGCGATGTGTGAGATCTTTAAAAAAGCAGACTTAGCTTTGTCGACACACAATCGAGCATGGTTTTTAAAATTTGGTCCTCTTTCCAGAACAACTCCTAGGCAAGTGATTTGGTCCCGAAAACTCACATTTGTTCTTGAGAACTTAATAGACGGCTGTCTACGTAGTAAGCCTTTGAAAACCAAGCCATATGTCTTATTAGGAGCGAAGCAAAGTTTATTTTTTACACCCCAGTCGGAAACTAAGGAAAGAGCTTGAGTAGCTGAGTTCTCAATAAATCTACGGGAATTACCACGGACGAGGATGTATGCATCATCGGCATACGCTTGAATCGTACAATTACTGGAGAGAGGAAGATCCAGCAAGTCATCAAAAAGAATGTTCCAGAGAAGTGGACCGAGAACAGAACCCTGAGGACATCCAATGCTTACCTGTCGCGTATGTAGAAATTGTCCCCCAGGCAGGACTATGCGGCGATTTTCAAAGTAACTCTTAACTATCAGATATATATTGCGGGGTATATTCCTTGACTTCAGTTTATGCAAAATGAGCGGCCACCAAGCATTGTCAAATGCACCACTAATGTCAAGGGAAATAGCAATAACATATTTTTCGTCAGAAGGTCTTACAAATTCTGACATATAATTTATAGCATCGACTGTTGAAATTCCAGGTCGGAAGCCAAATTGGCGAGAAGAAAGTGGACATGAGTTAGAAAGATGGGATTCAATTCTACTGCATATAAGTCTTTCCAGAATCTTGCCCAGAATAGGCAGGAGAGTAACAGGTCTATATGCTTTTGGGTCCGTGCTAGGACGATCGCATCGTTTGGGAATTATAGTCATGAGGCCCGTTTTCCAACAGTCTGGAAAACAGCCCTCGTCTAAACATCTTTTTAAGAGGGAAACCATTTCAAATTGAGCCAAACGCCAACATCTTTGCATTAAAATAGAGTCGATACGGTCGAGGCCTGGGGATTTATTTAGTTTAAGGTTCCCAATAATTAAATCGAGTTCCTCAACAGAAACTGGTGGCGAAGCGGGTGTCTGAGGAATGTTGTGTTGAAGAGCACACACCATTTATGAAAAACATTATCGGTAGACGGATCATCCGATGGAATCAACGCATCCAGAAAAACGGAAGCAGTTGAATCGAGAGACGTTGTGAACTCACCAGTAGTTGCATCGCGGATGCAGGATATTGTTGCGCCATTTCCTCTCTTAGAAGAAACGGCGCGATACACTGCACCCCATGGATCTGAAGTCGAAACCTCGGAAACCAAACGTCGCCAACTTACCTTCTTCGCACGAATAATTTCATTTTTATATAGATTGTGTGCACGTCTATAAGCAGAGTACAAGTCGAGAATAATAAACTCAGCAAAGTTCCTATTGCGTCCCAATTTAAGAGCTCGACGTGCACGTGTAACGCTGCGTTTCAAAGAATCGAGTCCTGAGTGCCACCAAGCGTTTGGTTTTAATTTTTCTGGAGTAGATCTGCCAATTGACTTTTCTGCACATATAATGATATTGTTAGTGAAATCAGAAGCAGTATCAGATATAGACATAGCATTTGGGTTAAAGCGATTCAGAAATCGAATAAATTCAGCATCAAATTCGACAATGCGCTCACACCTCGTGCGAAAACGCCTTGGAATATGAGACTTTTGAACCGAGTCAGTAGGTGAAGTAGAAATTGTAAAGACAATAAGTTCGTGATCGCTACCCGAATAATCTGTATAAACACGCCAGGAAGAAGCCTTTTGAGCTATTTGAGCCGAAGCCAAAGTGACATCGATGTGGCCAAACCCGACCGCACCAGAAAAAGTGGGAGGACTAAAGGGATCATTGATAACGGAAAGCTCGTGCCGAGCTATGAAGTCCTCACAGAGTTCACCTCTTTTTGCTTTCCTAGACCCTGCAGTGGTAGAATGACACCATAGAGGGGACTCAGCATTGAAGTCACCGCCAATCAAGATGGAATCTCCACCTAGATGACTCATTACATTATCTAGAAAGCACACATATGGCTCTATCGGGTCGCCAAATTTGAAGTAGGTTGATACTAGGTACATGGATTTACCTGAAAGAGAAATTTCAAGCACGACTGTAGTGCTCGAGGAATGATGATCTAATAAGATATAAGATATAGAAGAATTAAAAATAATTATTGAAGCTAGAGGGGGTAAATCCATGGAACAGCAAGTGGCAGAAATTATACGGAAGTCTGAATCCGTCACACACATAGAGCCGTCGCCAGTGTATGGTTCCTGAACCAGACAGATATCGATGTTCAGTTGATGGGCGAGTTGTTTAAGCTCCAAGGTGGCAGCACGACGTCGGCCCTGATTGAGCTGTCCAATTCTGAGACCTGTTGATACGGATATACTACTGGCCATAATCAACTGTCAATAGGGCGCGGCTCAACGATGCCTGGAGAATGCTGGACATTCATCAGAACCAGATTTGTGAGAGGCTGGTTTTTTGAAAAATGAACAGACCGCACAAATTGGTGGACTGTCTTTAGCAGGACATACTGAAAAATCGTGCTCACCAGAAGCACAATGGCCGCAGCGAGGGGGATCTTTGCAGAACTTACTTGTATGGCCATACATCCGGCATCTTGAGCACACACTTATTGGTATGAAGTCTCTGACCTTACACACGCTCCATTCAACAAAGACTCTTCCGCACTCAATGAGTTTGTGTCTTATTGTCGGCGGTACTTCAAACACTCTGTCACAGGTAGGCCCAGTGCGAGGTCCCATAAAGTGGCTGAAACCAGCACTCTTAACAAATTTTTCCTGGTTTATGCCCATATCCGGGACGGATAAAAACGCCAGACCCAAGAACTCCTCGTGAGACATGTCACGCGGAACAAAACTGAAGCGTAATCTGGGGTTTCGTTTCGAAGCAAGTCGGACGCTGAGGTCTTTGGAAGATTTTAAAGCTGGTGCATTGAGTCAGCGGTAGTGGCAGTGTTGACAACAATGCCTTTTCCTCTTATATTTCGTACGCTCGTAACTTGCGCACCGATTTCACTGGGCTTTAACGTTGTTTTGAGCACTCGCCTTGTTTCTACCGAGGAACTTATATCATCTCTAGTCGGGAAAATGCAAACGGCGGGCTTGGCTGGTAACGCTGGGAAACCGATTCTGGTAATCGGCGGAGGGCCACTTACGGCCGAACGCGAAGCAAAGCTATCACATTGTTTTGTGACAACGTTGTCAGCAATAGTTTGCATCACAGGGCGCATCTCGAGTTCGAGCGTCTCGATGTGAGATTGCAATCCCTGTTTCTCTCTGATCAGAGCACTGATGCGTTCGTTGAGAACTGCTTCTCGTCCCAATGATTCCGCCATGCGACTGTCATTTCGTCCAATGATAGCAAGAAGAATATTTATCTTACGACTTACCTCCAATTGA
This sequence comes from Molanna angustata, assembly GCA_963576475.1. Lineage (NCBI taxonomy): Eukaryota > Metazoa > Arthropoda > Insecta > Trichoptera > Molannidae > Molanna > Molanna angustata. Next base: position 34,460,262 of record OY754971.1, on the reverse strand, counting down.
TGATCTTTAGGCATATCTGAGGTGGCTAAAGAGTCTTGTAGGGCAGACATAGCTTCATAGGCAGTATAAATGATTGGCTCGAAACCTGGTACTGACAGTACTTCATCGCGAGAAGATGGTGTTGCTGGATTCGATACTGGCACGGACTGTGTCGGAGGACTGCTGCACTGCTTCGAGGTCTCAACGCGAGTCACCACAATGTGATTCTCAGCGGAGACAGACGAAGCTTCAGGGATGGACATTCTGATTCTATTAATAGGCGGTGACGGGGTTACTGGTGACAGAGATTCCAGTGTCTTGCGAATTCTCTTCCGGGTACGTTTCGTTTTGAACATTTTAGATCTCAACAGAACTGTTACCCTAGATGATCAATTTAAGATAACGAAAAAGGCACTCCGTAAACAACAAATCGTTATAAAATCGAAATTCAAATGTTAATGTAATTACAAAGAAGAAAATAAAACAACAAATAATGAACAAGTCTGTGTATGCAAACTACCGTTGGAAAGTTAAAAACAAAATAATGAATAGGTATATTATACGAATATACAAAAAAAATAAACCTTTAAAAAATAAAATAAAATAAATTGTTTGAAGTAGTTAATGTGTATGAGCGAAGAGTTTAAAAAAAAAAGATAGAAATTAAATAATGCAAAAGCCGTTCAACCCGCAACCGCAACCAACTAAGAGCAGTGTCGCACCTGTCCTGATGGAAAACAACTATGAGATCAAACTATCCTATACAATCCTATACGACCTATATATCCAACCTAACCCAAAAGTATAGAGCAACAAAGCGTCCCGTCGTGCGGTACGGATCAAACAAGCAATATACAACCAAGCAACAAATAAATACACGGAATTGATAAAAATATAAACAAGTTATATGTAGGTGCCTACTTGGTACTAGAAGTTAATATTATTAAATAGGTAAAATAAAACTGAGCTGAATCGATGTAGCGTAGAAAGGGCGTAAGCGCCAGTATGGCGAACGCAGAAAAACGTCAATATCTACTCAACGGTAGCAGGCACACACTAACTGTCACGAACTTTTTTGCGTAGAATTTAATTCTGCATCCAGTGACACCAAGGTCAGTGGCGCAGCACAACACACACGAGCAGCGTACTTAGAAATGACAAAAAAAAATATTAAAATCGCAAAAGATACTATTAACACAATAAAATATTACTAATGATATATATCATTGAAATCACCGAAAAATTGTCTTTCCAATGATATATATAAAGTACACAAACAAACAAAAAAAAAATCAAAATATTTTTTCAACTACGATAAAAAAAACTAAAAACACAAAAAAAACTAGAAAAAACAGCCAAAACACAGATTAAAAATACACCATCATAAATCTAACACTGAAAGGATTCTTTTAAAATAAAAAAAACACAAGTTTTGATAAAATAATACACAGATTTTAAATTATAAACGAAGAGGTAAATAAACGCAAACTGAACTACAATGAAGGTAGATCTGAAGTCAAAAAAGGCATTTAGGGATTGTCAACTTTTCAAGAAGAAAAAAAAATCGCGGAGCGGAGATTTTATGCAATCCTATTGGTTAATATTTCTCCGTTTCTCCGCTCCGCCGCCTCGCTCCGCATCAATGGACAGGCAGCCTAAGTGTTGTCAGATGGAAAAACCTAAACATTGCCAATTCGACACAAGCACCACCTATTGTAATTTATAAGATAATATATACTAAATCATTTTTTAATTTTCCTTTTTTTTACATAAAAAATGCATATGTACTTGTTAAACAAGTACATTTACATCTTACTACGTTCCCTAAAATAAGCAAATAAATGCTTGTGCTATAGGTGAACGAAATCGAAAGAACGAACGAAATTTATTATACTAATTTTAAAAATTCCATTTTGTGAATCTAAACCATTCAGAGACTCGCACAAACACACACAAAAAATTTCATCAAAATCAGTTCAGCCGTTTAGGAAGAGTTCAGTGACATACACACGTACAGAAAAATTATTTATCTATAATAAATAATAAAAATCGATTACATTGAGGGTGTGTATTAACAATCATTTAATCAGCAAACAAAAGTAGGTATATGATGTAATATTCATCCAATGGTCTTAATCAAAGGGCACCATCATTAGTTAGTGTTAATTTGAAATGTTCGAGTCAAAGGTTAAATAAATGTAATCGGGGCAGAAAAAAAAATTAGGAAATCTCTCGGAATGTAATTCAAGCTTATCAGATGGACACGAAAATATTTGCGAAAGGCGGGAAATGACGACTCTCTTTGGGCTTTTCATTAAGCAGCAATTAATTTTTATTGGAGAGAATTAAAACCTATCTTAGCAATTTTCATTAGGCCAGGTGACACGCCTTCCGAAGACCTGTTTGGGCGAATAGATCAGTATTTCTCAAAGAGAAACGTCTTATACAAGCGAAGATTTATGGTCGAAACGCCATCAACAAAGTTCAGTGAAGTTCCAAAACTGACCCTAATTTTTGCCAAAAAGATAATATTCATAATTAAAATAAATTATTATAAACATTTAGATATAACCTACATTGAATTAAAGGAATGCTCTACAAAACTCTACAAAATTTTAGTTATTCTTTTTTTATATGACGATTATTTCAAATTCAGATTTTAGATTGAGAAATGTTTATGACACCATTTTGATATAATTCGTTTTCCATAGACAACATTTTATTTTCCTTATGAATTATCCAAGTATTGATGTATATTTTATTTGTATTGTATTTTGTATTACTATTGCTATGTAAATTATGGCTTTTGTAATTCTTTTTATTTGGAAATAATAATAAAAAAATCATTTGTCTTTAACAATTTGATTTCTAGCACTTCTTGTTTTGCCAAAACAGTTTACTATCGAGAGAAGCAGAATTTGTGACAGAAAAATGCAAGATATATTGAAATATAAATAAATAGCTACTTGAAAATGTTCTTTCGAGGTCTTCCTTATATTAAGAATAAAATAATTATCTTTTTGTTTATTTATTAAAAAAAGAATATACAATATAACAAGGGGTTCAATTCTGAATACGCCCTAAAATTTTAATGAAATTTCTAATTTATTATATTATATATTTTTTGCTATTCTGAAGATTGAATAAAATAAAGGAAATTATAATGACCAAAGAACATCATTACTTATTTACTTATTTCCGATGGCCATACAACTCCGGTAGAGCTTTAGCCTACCAATCTTTCCTGTCAGCTGAGTGGACTCCCAGTCATCACAAGCATTCATCACGTTCAGATCTCGGGGAACATTGTCCATCAATCTCTGCCTTGGTCTTCCCAGGGGTCTCTTGCCCACCGGGTTATTTTGCAAGATACGTTTTGTGGCTCTTTCTTCCCCTGATCTGATAACATGTCCAATCCAAGCTAATCTTCTGGACCTGATTTCGCTGGTGATTAAAGGTTGTCCTGTCAATGCACGAATTTCCTCGGTACCTGCCGCAATTCCTGGTCTTGGGCCTAATATTTTACGCAATATCCTGTTTTCAAACGTTAGCAGTCTTTGTTGGTCCTTGAGTGTCATGCACCAGGACTCGGCACCATACAGGATTACTGGTTTAATAAGGCTATTATAGACCTGGAGTTTCACTCTTCGGGATATAGACTTTGGAGACAGGAATGCTCCCAGTGGTGCTGCTGCTCTTGTGCCACTTTGAATTCGGGACATTATCTCAACGCTCATCTCATTGGTGTTAGTAAGAATGCTACCCAGATACGTGAACTTATCCACTTCTTCTATCCTATCCCCACTGAAAACCACATCATTAAAGGGTGGCTTCCTAAAGTAAAGTAAGAACATCACTAGCGTATTATAAAATATATAAAGTTTAAAGTGAGAGTTCTGGTGAACACATTTTTGTTTTTAATGACTTTAATGGTGATTTAAAATTAATTCATCTTATAATTTTTTTTTGAAGTGCGTCATATTTCAGAAAACATACAAACTAAGTATCTAAATCAAGGCATCACTTTTTAGGAACATACATAATATTTACAAAAGTATAGAAAGAAGGGCTACCAAAGATTGCAATGCGCAAGATACCAGAGGGACGCCGACCACCGGGAAGACCATCAAAGAGATGGAAGGAGAGCTGGATATCCTCGTTCCAGGACCTTTAGAAACAGATCATAGATGTATCAAAAGGGGAAGAAGAAGAAGATATAGAAAAAAATTGAAAAAACTTATCAATCCAAATAAAAAATCTATAAAGAATTTTTAGTATTTTTTAATTGTGGAGTTGTACAATATAATACGCTGTCGCTACATAATAAACGCAAATTAATCACTGAAATCAAAATATCGAATTAATTTTTTTCCTCTGCTGGGAATCGAACCAAGGACACCAGCACCGAAGGCAAGCGGCTTACCACTTATGACACGGTGAAGGTCGATATAATTTTTCAACTTACTTCTGAACTTTTATGTTGAAACGATTGAGTTGGTTAAAAAATATTTTATCAATTTGGCGTTTGAGCGTTGGGGTGCGGGATTTAAAAAGACTTGACATTAAGTGTCCTAGACCTATTCTCAGTTCTTGGGGGTGACTTTATCGAGAAGGGAGTCCATTCTCTAATGGTTTACGGTCAGATAAGATCTCACCGTCCCATTTGAAGATATTTATTATTCCGCGACTTCCATTTTAAGTCAGCAGCCAGGTGTGGTGCTAAGTGGATCTTCTCACGGAAGGGAGTGGGATGTAGGGGGTTGGAGGAGGAAAAAGGAGGTCGAAACGGGGGTAGGGAGGGAATATTTGTAAGCTCTTTAGGAAACTTTGTCGCGGCTTCAATCAATATTTTTCATCACACAGATGCCTGCTATGAAAAGGAAATTTCTTTAAAAATATTTCTCCCGGGGTCGTTATACGAAATATCCACAAATATTTTTTTAAAATTTTAAAACCAGTCGATTAGCTGTATTCTTTACTATCTTTTTGTTTGATTATATGTCAGATTCTAAAGTCATAGTTCCAGCGCTAAGATCCAGTTCACCGCCTCTGGTTTCGCCTCGTGAATGTCTTGGAGGCTTCCACTAAATTTCTTAAGCTGACTGTCTTGCACCACGTGTTTCACCGACTGCTCAGCTCCAACACTCACAATCAAAATGATACCTTTTTACCCACCTCCAGAGTAAGCAATTGCAGCAGCCCCGCTCTGTTCTAACTGTTTTACGGTGCTCAAAACTTCCATAGCAGATCAACACCAGGTACCTATAGTTTTCGTCAAACTTAAGTCATTTCGCTGTGGAGAGGGATGATTTGTACATGAACCAACCAAGAAAAATTCACAAATTTGCACTCTGCGCACCCTGAAGTCTTGCTCTAGTTACGATAGTTTTTCTATACTCGGGTTTGAGTGTCCGCTATTAGGTGTTTATTTTGAATATTTTGTGTGGCCCATCTTTCACTTCATATACCTTCGTCTTGCGTTATTTCATCATTTTCACCTTCGCTTACCTACCATGCATGCTCTCCAATTCGCAACCCCGATAATACAGAGAGCTTCTTGAAATATGCTTTCCAATGTTCTGACACTCTATCTTCATCCATAACTATTTTTCCATCTTTATCGTTATCATTATATCCTTAAGTTAGAAATTAAATGCAAGAATTCTTTGAAAAGCTCTAAAAACTTCAAATACAGCATTCAAATAAACACGTTTTGCTTTCGGTTGAAATATGTTGTTTTTTATATCATGTTTAAATAAATAAAGGTTGTCCCTTACACATAAACCAACCTGTCATTTTATTCTGAATACCTAACTGACAAAACTCACAACACTCTGACAAGTTTTATCACTTTTTGTACTCTTCGTCTTACCATTTCATTCGTAAAGTTTTTTATTTTTTTAAATATAACCATCAAAGTTTAAACACGCCCCAATGTTGAGCTTTCATTGTTAGAATTACCTTTTCGGCCAAGTTTAATCCCAAATTTTCCCTATAAGGGCACGTAAACAGACACGTTGATAAATAGTAGCTGAAAAATTCAAAGGAATTTAGTATGTAAATGACACGCACACAAAATTATCCGAAAGAAAGATGGCCATTAAATCTGGGTAGGGTCAACATCAAAAAGGGACCAAAGTAAAAGCCTCTGAATCTGTTTAATTTCAGTTTCAATTTTGACCCTTGCTTCCAAGTGCCACTGTGGGTAAAGTTTCACCAATAATGACGCTTAAAAAATAGAATCTATAACATAAAATAGAATTAGTTCATGCTTTTTATGTATTTGTAAGCAGTATAATATTATACAATGTTTTATGATATGGATATATTCAATATTACCTACATATCCGCAATATCACAGAAGTATATCGGCAATGACGCAGTGATGACGCAATGAGGCATAGAATACATATCCCATTATCGTTTGTATGTTTTTAATCCTTATCCTTACATATCCCAATATCATTAATTTGAATGTTTTTAATTTTGAATTACTTATCTTGTATGGTCTGCTTTATTTTATTTTTTTTTTTTTTACATATTTTATTTCAATTTCTTATATCTTTAATTTCAAACTTACTCTTCTATTTACGTATGTTTTAGTTATTTTATTTTTATATTATATTCTATGTAGGTATAATGTACCTAATGTATGATGATGATAGAACTATTTTGACAAATATTTAACTAACATTAATAACTAGTTGCATGTAACACATGAGATCCAACTGTCGATAGCGATAGTATGTATAGTTGAAGAATAAGAATCAAACTATAAACCCATAAATCCAAATTATTGAAAATTTTAACACATGTTGGTATGTTTTTCAAGATAGGACAGTATGGAGGTCAGTCCTGTTTTCCTACCCGGAATATGAAAACAGTATGATGGTTCTGTATGTATGTTTGGAGATTAAGTACCTATCAAATTATTAAGTCTTCTTACATATTGTGTATAGGCGACTGCCCTACAAATTGTATGAAGCAATGTCGTCACTACATTCAATTTTTATAAAAATTGTTAAAAAAAGTTTGAGATGTGCTAATACAATGTTTATATTTTTTATAGAAAATTGAATTATCTAGTTGGGGTGTTTCGGCTTTTTTCGATATTTTTGAAAAGTTTAGAAATATATGCAGTTAAACTCATAAATTTATCATAAAAAAAATATTTTTCTTAATAAAAAATGTTTGAGAAACCCTGGAATTTTTTTGAAAAAACAAATTTGAGATCTTATATTTGTCTATATTTGTATCAATTTTCAGCGTTCTAGCTTTTATGGTTTCTGAGATATATGGAAAAATAAAGTAAAAATTCAAAAGTTGATAACCCCTGACTGAAACAAAAATTCAAAATTCCGAGTATAAAAGTTTTGTAGGCCTGTAACTTTTTATATATTCTGAAATTTTAGGCTCTGTAAATTGAGCGGATCAAAAGTTATAAGGGGGGGACGGACACACACACAGACACACAGACACACAGACACACACACACACACACACACACACACACACACACACACACAGACACACGAAATGTTCTACTCCGAATTCTGAGTAAATCCATGTATGGAACATATATGCTGCGAAGCCTCTAAGTTGGTGTTTTTTGACTTCAAAGTTGGAAATGCCGTGAAAAAAGTAGACCTCTCCATACAATTCTCGCGTATTCTGGCTTGATACATTGTCGATATGTTAAGAGAACAAAGTTCTCCTGAACAAATCGACAGTTAGATAATCCATGCATGTACCACATGGGATCCAACTGTCGACAGCGATAGTATGTATAGTTGAAGAATAAGTACCAAACCCATAAATACAAATTATTTATTATTTTATGATATTTAGTTTTCTATACAACACATGTACCTAGGTAGTCAAGATAGGATAGTATAGGAGGTCAGTCTTTTTTTCCTACCCGGAATATGAAAACAGCATGATGGTATATGTATATTGTATGTTTAGAGATGAAGTATCAAACTATTAAGTCTTCTTTGATATTGTGTATAGGTGACTACCATACAAATTGTATGAAGCGATGTCGTCACTAAATTCAATTTTTATAAAAATTGTTAAAAAAAATTTGAGATGTACTGCTACAATGTTAATATTTTTTATATAAAATTAAATTATCTAGTTGGGGTGTTTCGGCTTTTTTCGATATTTTAAAAAAAAAATGGAAATATACATAGGCAGTTAAACTCATAAATTTATCATAAAAAAAATACTTTTCTTAATAAAAAATGTTTGAAAAACCCTGGAACTTTTTTGAAAAAACTAATTTGAGATTTTGTATTTGTCTATGTTTATACCAATTTTCAGTGTTCTAGCTTTTATGGTTTCTGAGATATAGGGAAAAATAAAATAAAAATTCAAAAGTTGATAACCCCTGAATGAAACAAAAATTCAAAATTCCGAGTATAAAAGTTTTGTAGGCCTGTAACTGTTTATATATTCTGAAATTTTAGGCTCTGTAAATTGAGCGGATTAAAAGTTATAAGGGGGGGGGGACACACACACACACAGACATACACACACACAGACACACACACACACAGACACACACACACACACAGACACACGAAATGTTCTACTCCAAATTCTAAGTAAATCCGTGTATGGAACCTATATGCTGCGAAGCCTCTAAGTTGGTGTTTTTTGACTTCAAAGTTGGAAAAGCCGTGAAAAAAGTAGACCTCTCCATACAATTCTCGCGTATTCTGGCTTGATACATTGTCGATATGTTAAGAGAACAAAGTTCTCCTGAACAAATCGACAGTTGGAAAATAACTAGTTGCATGTAACACATGAGATCCAACTGTCGACAGCGATAGTATGTATAGTTGAAGAATAAGTACCAAACCCATAAATACAAATTATTTATTATTTTATGATATTTAGTTTTCTATACAACACATGTACCTAGGTAGTCAAGATAGGATAGTATGGAGGTCAGTCTTTTTTTCCTACCCGGAATATGAAAACAGCATGATGGTATATGTATATTGTATGTTTAGAGATGAAGTATCAAACTATTAAGTCTTCTTTGATATTGTGTATAGGTGACTACCATACAAATTGTATGAAGCGATGTCGTCACTAAATTAAATTTTTATAAAAATTGTTAAAAAAATTTGAGATGTACTGCTACAATGTTAATATTTTTTATATAAAATTAAATTATCTAGTTGGGGTGTTTCGGCTTTTTTCGATATTTAAAAAAAAAATGGAAATATAGGCAGTTAAACTCATAAATTTATCATAAAAAAAATACTTTTCTTAATAAAAAATGTTTGAGAAATCCTGGAATTTTTTTGAAAAAACTAATTTGGGATTTTGTATTTGTCTATGTTTATACCAATTTTCAGCGTTCTAGCTTTTATGGTTTCTGAGATATAGGGAAAAATAAAATAAAAATTCAAAAGTTGATAACCCCTGACTGAAACAAAAATTCAAAATTCCGAGTATAAAAGTTTTGTAGGCCTGTAACTGTTTATATATTCTGAAATTTTAGGCTCTGTAAATTGAGCGGATCAAAAGTTATAAGGGGGGGACGGACACACACACACACAGACATACACACACACACACAGACACACACACACACACACAGACATACGAAATGTTCTACTCCGAATTCTGAGTAAATCCGTGTATGGAACATATATGCTGCGAAGCCTCTAAGTTGGTGTTTTTTGACTTCAAAGTTGGAAAAGCCGTGAAAAAAGTAGACCTATCCATACAATTCTCGCGTATTCTGGCTTGATACATTGTCGATATGTTAAGAGAACAAAGTTCTCCTGAACAAATCGACAGTTGGAAAATAAACTAGTTGCATGTAACACATGAGATCCAACTGTCGATAGCGATAGTATGTATAGTTGAAGAATAAGTACCAAACCCATAAATACAAATTATTTATTATCCAACTGTCGATTTGTTCAGGAGAACTTTGTTCTCTTAACATATCGACAATGTATCAAGCCAGAATACGCGAGAATTGTATGGAGAGGTCTACTTTTTTCACGGCTTTTCCAACTTTGAAGTCAAAAAACACCAACTTAGAGGCTTCGCAGCATATATGTTCCATACACGGATTTACTCAGAATTCGGAGTAGAACATTTCGTGTGTCTGTGTGTGTGTCTGTGTGTGTGTGTGTGTCTGTGTGTGTGTGTGTCTGTGTGTCCGTCCCCCCCTTATAACTTTTGATCCGCTCAATAAACAAAGCCTAAAATTTCAGAATATATAAACAGTTACAGGCCTACAAAACTTTTATACTCGGAATTTTGAATTTTTGTTTCAGTCAGGGATTATCAACTTTTGAATTTTTATTTTATTTTTCCATATATCTCAGAAACCATAAACGCTAGAACGCTGAAAATTGGTACAAACATAGACAAATACAAAATCTCAAATTAGTTTTTTCAAAAAAATTCCAGGGTTTCTCAAACATTTTTTATTAAGAAAAATATTTTTTTTATGATAAATTTATGAGTTTAACTGCCTATATTTCCAAAACTTTTACAATTATCGAAAAAAGCCGATACACCCCAACTAGATAATTTAATTTTCTATAAAAAATATAAGCAATGTAGTAAAAGATCTCAATTTTTTTTTAACAATTTTTTTAAAAATTGAATTTAGTGACGACATCGCTTCATACATTTTGTATGGCAGTCGCCTATACACAATATGTAAGAAGACTTAATAGTTTGATACTTCGACTCCAAACATACATACATACCATCATGCTATTTGCATATTCTGGGTAGGAAAAAGGATCTTCCTCCATACTATCCTATCTTGACATACATACCTACATATGTTGTATAGAAAACAAAATATCTGAAAATATTCAATAATTTGTATCTATGGGTTTATAGTTTGGTACATATTCTTCAACTATACATACTATCGCTATCGACAGTTGGATCTCATGTGTTACATGCAACTAGTTTTATGATATTTAGTTTTCTATACAACACATGTACCTAGGTAGTCAAGATAGGATAGTATGGAGGTCAGTCTTTTTTTCCTACCCAGAATATGCAAATAGCATGATGGTATGTATGTATGTATGTTTGGAGATGAAGTATCAAACTATTAAGTCTTCTTACATATTGTGTATAGGCGACTGCCATACAAAATGTATGAAGCGATGTCGTCACTAAATTCAATTTTTAAAAAAATTGTTAAAAAAAAATTGAGATCTTCTACTACAATGTTAATATTTTTTATAGAAAATTAAATTATCTAGTTGGGGTGTTTCGGGTTTTTTCGATAATTGTAAAAGTTTTGGAAATATAGGCAGTTAAACTCATAAATTTATCATAAAAAAATATTTTTCTTAATAAAAAATGTTTGAGAAACCCTGGAATTTTTTTGAAAAAACTAATTTGAGATTTTGTATTTGTCTATGTTTGTACCAATTTTCAGCGTTCTAGCGTTTATGGTTTCTGAGATATATGGAAAAATAAAATAAAAATTCAAAAGTTGATAACCCCTGACTGAAACAAAAATTCAAAATTCCGAGTATAAAAGTTTTGTAGGCCTGTAACTATTTATATATTTATTATTTTATGATATTTAGTTTTCTATACAACACATGTACCTAGGTAGTCAAGATAGGATAGTATGGAGGTCAGTCTTTTTTTCCTACCCGGAATATGAAAACAGCATGATGGTATATGTATATTGTATGTTTAGAGATGAAGTATCAAACTATTAAGTCTTCTTTGATATTGTGTATAGGTGACTACCATACAAATTGTATGAAGCGATGTCGTCACTAAATTAAATTTTTATAAAAATTGTTAAAAAAATTTGAGATGTACTGCTACAATGTTAATATTTTTTATATAAAATTAAATTATCTAGTTGGGGTGTTTCGGCTTTTTTCGATATTTAAAAAAAAAATGGAAATATAGGCAGTTAAACTCATAAATTTATCATAAAAAAAATACTTTTCTTAATAAAAAATGTTTGAGAAACCCTGGAATTTTTTTGAAAAAACTAATTTGAGATTTTGTATTTGTCTATGTTTGTACCAATTTTCAGCGTTCTAGCGTTTATGGTTTCTGAGATATATGGAAAAATAAAATAAAAATTCAAAAGTTGATAACCCCTGACTGAAACAAAAATTCAAAATTCCGAGTATAAAAGTTTTGTAGGCCTGTAACTGTTTATATATTCTGAAATTTTAGGCTCTGTAAATTGAGCGGATCAAAAGTTATAAGTGCGGGACGGACACACACACAGACACACAGACACACACACACAGACACACGAAATGTTCTACTCCGAATTCTGAGTAAATCCGTGTATGGAACATATATGCTGCGAAGCCTCTAAGTTGGTGTTTTTTGACTTCAAAGATGGAAAAGCCGTGAAAAAAGTAGACCTCTCCATACAATTCTCGCGTATTCTGGCTTGATACATTGTCGATATGTTAAGAGAACAAAGTTCTCCTGAACAAATCGACAGTTGGAAAATATACCCTTTAAAATGTTGTATGTTTGAGTAGGTACATAATATCCACATAAAACACACAACAAGTCGCGCGGTTTAACTTAAATGCTAGCCGACACCAATTCCATAACTGTGGTTCGTTTCTTTAATGCCCTTATACATTTTTATACACCTAATCACTATGTAGATATTTACACATTACAAAAAAAATGCAACGGAATAAAAAATGTAACACAAAAAATAAAAATACTAAAAGATGCAAAAATACTAAAAGATGCAAAAAGGTTGCAACACCACAAGTACCTACTGCATAAAACAAAGAATAAAAAATTACAATAGATAATCATTTGGGTTAGCTGTTTTAAGTCACAGTTTAAAATGTTTCAGGAAGGTCAGGTAGCTTTTATGTTGCTTCACTAAAGATGGCAGGTTGTTATATACTTTCGGAGCAACGAAAGGCGGAAATCGTTGAAAAAATCTAGTTTTGCAGATGGGAGGTCTAAATTGGTTTCCCAGCCTCGCGCTAACTCTGCAATCATTATATGACGCCTGCACAAAAGCTTGTGGTTTCTGTTTGATAAATTTAGTACACTGCAATATATATAGCCTACGTAAGTCACTCAATCCACTCAGCTGGAACAATTCATCACTAGGGAACCTTAGAGGTTTTTTATATATTAATTTAATAATTTTCTTCTGGAGCCTCCCCAATGAAAGTGTATGACTGTCATAGGCTCCTCCCCAGGCAATCATTCCATATGTGAGTAGTGACTGAGTTAAACTATAATAAACCATACGAACAGTGTTCAGATCAACAAAATCCACCAATCTTCTGTATATAAACATTTGGTTTCTAAGTCTTTTCGTCAAATTATCTATTTGTTCACCCCATTTTAATTGAGTGTCAATGTGAATTCCTAAATATTTTATGTTGTCAGCTCTAGATACTAAATCACACTCGTTACATTCATTAGAGCAATTGGTGTTGTGGAATTTGAGAAGGAAATCATTTTCAGGGTTTTTTTCTTTTAGAAATGTAAAACGGTACAAAAAAGGTTTTTGAATAATTGAGGGATAATAGATTATCATCTAACCAAGTCCTGACAACCTTTAGAGAGAGCGTTGCATTTCGAAATGTTTCGTGCCATGTCCGACCTTTTACTGATATCGATGTGTCATCGGCGAATGACACGATAAGGCCGGGGATTTGTATGTCACATAGTTGGTTAATGTACAACAGAAATAGTATCGGACCTAAAACAGTTCCTTGCGGCACACCGTGGAGTACTTTTAGTTCCGTACTGACACAGCAGTTGACTTTAGTTCTCTGTGGTCTGTCCTTTAAATAACTTTCTATAAGTGAAAGACACTCGCCTCCTATTCCGATACTTTTCAACTTATTCAAAAGTAATTTATGATTAACTGTATCAAATGCCTTACGTAGGTCAAGGAACACAGACAACAGACATTCTCCATGATCTAAGTTCTCTGTGATATACTTAGTAAGCCTAAAAAATGCATCGCCCGTACCCATACCCGGTCTAAAACCAAATTGGTTTTTGGATAATATACATCTTGACTCCAAAAATGTTGTCAATCTGTTTTTGATAGCTTTTTCATAGATTTTAGCAATTTGTGATATAAGAGTTATTGGCCTATAATTATTAAGTGAAAGAGGAGATCCACCTTTGTGAATAGGTACAATAATAGGCGCTTTAAATCCAGCGGGGAAAACGCCTGTTCTGAGTGAAAAATTCATGATAAATTTTAAGGGTGCCAAAATATATAGTTTTATACATTTAAGTAAATCTACACCTATTCCATCAGGTCCAATCGCCGAACCATTTCTCAGACTTTCCAACAAAATACCAACTTCTTCCTCAGTAACATTTTCAAAATTCGAGAGAAATACAGGACTAGTATCTTGTATTTCGTTGGGATTCCTATGCCCAGATAAATGTATCTTATTCACCAGGATGAAATTTCTGACCCATCTGTTATAATATTGTCATTGACATTAAGAGGCTATAGTAGGCTATACATTATATTTTGAAAATAATTTCCCTAATACCCTCAAAAGATACGTCTTTGAAATAAGGAACAGTTTGTATGTACATCTTTAATCTATTGCATGATTTTTTTGAATTTTGAATTTGTTTAATACTTTTCTTGTAAAATTAGTTTTAGTAAAACCCTTTTTTATTTTTTTACTGTAAGTAACTAAAAAACTACAAGGCCTATGAAGTATATTTTTACTTTATTCGATAGAGAATATGAAAATCTACCGGCTGAATTTTTTATTATTATAAAATTTCAATGACTCTTCTTGCTATTTAAAAAAAACCTCTAAATTTTACCATTTTCGCACGATAAAATGTTGTATATCACATATCAGGTGATATACAATATTTTCTCGTGTTTCATACATTAGAAGCTAATTTAGTGTGCATTTTTGCGTATATCCGTATATCCAGGGTATAGTAGGGCCTTAAGTTTATCAACTGTTTTATGGTGTTGCACCCTTCTAGAAGAGATTTCGTCGACGATATTCCATATTTTTTTTGAATTGCCCTTTGCTTTTTTTAGCTGATCCTCGTAATAGTCCTTTTTATATTTTTTAATAAGTGAGTTTAACATGTTGCGATAATTGTTAAAATTGCGCTTTAGAGCATCGCATATAGGTAAACCTAATCTACGACAATGTGCTTCATGTTTCCTTAGGTCATTAAACATTTTGTTACGACATTGGATAGATATAATAATACCACGTGAGATCCATGGTTTGATTTTGTTTAGTTTTTTTTCCTATTTACTCCCTGTATCATACAGTCTCGAATGTGGGAATTGAGTATTTTATAAAAAGAATCTAATGAATCGTTCACACTTGATGATGCAAATACATCAATCCACGATTCCCCTGATAAGGCTTCTTTTAATTTGTCTTTATCTAATCTACTCGAACCTATTATTTGATTTCCCATTTCTTCCACCCTATTCATTGAATAATTCACGGAAAAAAATGTAGGAAAATGGTCAGTTATATCTGATGCAAGTACGTAGGCGCTAAATTTACCAGGATTTACATATTTAACCATAATGTGATCTAGGCAACTACCACCGCCGAGAGGGTTCGTTCTTGTTGTACAGTTTAATAAAGATTTAAAACCTGCCGAATACAAAGTGTCTAAGTAATTATTTTCATCGATATTCAAAATATGATCTGTATGTATATTAATGTTAATGTCACCAACAAGTAAAAAATAATCAACATAAGAGGATCTATACTTATTCAGGAGAGAATTCAACTCTTCTATATAATTATTTATATTGAGAGAAGGAGAACGATAATTTGCAAGCACAATATATTTTTTTAATTTATGGGTAAATTTAAGAATGATACCATTGGAGTGGTTCATGTCAAGGAATTCGTATGTTAAATCGGCCAAAGATGATTCGTTACAGAAAACCACAACTCCATCATGCGTTGTGTGTCTAGCTACTCGTGACACAAACTTATATCCCTGTATATGAAATGGTATTTCGGAGGTAAGTTGTGTTTCCGTAAGAATAATTACATCACATTTAAAGGTTAAAGAATTCAAAAGTATACAATTATCATCAAAATGTTTAGATAGGCTTCTAATATTAAAATTTAGTAGTTTAAAGTCAGTATCTGCTATTAAGCAATTTATTTCATTCACTCTTGTTAAAGTCGCGTCCGTGTTCATTTCTAGGTCATTGTAATGATCCATCACTGCAACTGATATACACTCTTACTGAGAAGGTATATCATCCACGTCTCTGATTGTCACAATTTTCGATCCTTCTTCTTTTCTCAAAAGAATGAGACCGTGTTTAACCCAAACGTATTTATATCCAACTGCTTTAGTGGTTTTTGTCAGCCACAGTAGATGCTTGTTAAAATAAGTCAGTTTCTCGTTTATATAAACTTTACCTCCCTCACAGGCAAAGTTTTTAGCCTCAATTCCATTTGACTTCAATTTGTTTGCAATAACCTTGTCTCTTATTTTTTTCGATCCATTCATTTGTTTCTTTTGTAATTTACAAATTGCTGTATGTTTTCCCTTAAATTAAATTAATAAATAAAATCTATGCAAAATTTGGAAAATATCAACTTACAATCATTTATTATTTGATAATGCTTTGGCTTGTTAGTATTTTTTGTCTTTTTTAGTTATCTAAAATAAATTACTGAATTAATTTCAGTCAAATATTTTTCTTGCTTTGTATGACCATTAAATTTTATGTCTTATTTTTTACCAGTGGCTTCGCTGATGTGAAATTAAAGCTATGTTACATTGGACTGAGTTTCTAAATATTTCACCGTGTGATGGATGATTAATGCAAGTACTTAGGTACATACTTACCAAATAAGTAATGTTTTTGAGGCGACTCAACTGGTTATATTAAAAAAAAATTACATAATATTCATTTCAAGAAGAACAAGAAGAACACGTATATTCATTTCAAGAAAAACAAATACATTTATTTACAGATTTCCAACTTTAATACTTTCTGAGATATGATTCTTTAATAGTAATTACCCCACCTATTAACGCCTTTCAGAGTCATTTTTTTATAGAATAACACATTTTGAAAATTTCTCAGAAATCCTTTTTTTTCGATAAAATGAGTTTTTAACATGTAAAGAGTCACTTAAATATTATCCCTATTTAACACATTCAATAAAAAATCGTTAAAACGGCTAAACACCCTATAACTAATTTTAATAGGAGTATCGATTTGCTAAATCCCAAAGTTTATAACACATCTTTTTCCGAAATATTCGAATATTCTAAAAAACGTCGAACCTAATCTTCCACCCCTCTTAGGGGCGAAATTTCTAAAAATCCTTACATAGTGGAAGGTTTTGTTATAAAAATTACTGTTTTAAAATTTTTACTTTTCTATGATTAGCAGGTTGCAGGTTGTGTTAATGAGTGAGTATTTCAGGTCATTTCATTTTTTGATATTTCTTAAAATATAAAATGTATTTTTACTATACCTACTCGGTAGTCAGATTACGCTTCAAGTAGAAACACTCACGTATATTGCATTTTTTAGAAATCTTATTTAAGACATATTTTCAGTTTCTCTGTAGTTCCTTTGTTGATGTCGAAACTAAGATATTCACACAAAGAAGGACCTACCTTAGAAATATCCACTTTATTGAAATTGACCCTTAATTTTTTCTTTTAGAATCCGTCTCGTCGGAATTCAGTTTCTCAGTATTTAAAAGCACCTAGCGCTTTTGATAATATGTAGTTCCTTTGTTGATGACGAAACTAAGAAATTCACACAAATAAGTACCTAGTACCTACCTACCTAGAAATTAGCCAGCTTTAGTGAAATTGACCTTAAATTTCGTCAATCACGCAGACAAACATTTAATTATAGATATTACATTTTTTGGGCTGTAACAAAATATATCTACATAATTGTTTTTGTTTCTGTTACAGTCACATTATGAACCGCTTTGATACGTAAGTAACTGTATTAAGTATGTAGATAGGCCGTGCTGTAATATGTTTATGTCGCTTTTGGTCAAACAGATATGTAATTAGAGATGCCTACATGTTCATCTGAATGAGCAATTTATGTTTAACGCAATATGATGAATATTAACAGGGTCAACCAGTATGGTGGACCAGACCAGAACGACGAGCCTGGAATAGAGAAGGGTTTGGGAGTTGGGAGTTGGGAGATGGACCCACACTGCTAGAATTCTCTTTCTTTATTGAGACCTCGATATGTATCAGTGACACATCTTTGACTTCTCAGAAAAAAACAGTATATTGTTTAAAAATAACTTTATAATCTTGTTTTGGTTTTCAATTAAATTTAATTTTATCAACAGACAATACTTGTTTGATTTCCATTACACATTTCTTTTTAAATTCAATAATAAATATTAGAATTAAAAAAAAACTTTTTAGTTATTTCACTGTTATTTAATTGACTTCAACCTACAACTAGTTTATTGCAACGCACATTTTCTAGTAGGCAAGTCACAACTTGAAAATGAGCGTTGCGCGAAACCGGTTGTAGGTTGTAGTCAATAAATTACAGTGGAAAAATTAAAATGGTAATTTTTTTAAAAAAAAATTATATAAGTTGTAAAAAATCGTTCTGGATTTTAAATTCATATATTTTGCTCGTGTTGATCATCGGGACATTTTTCATATTTATATTTCAACAATGTTATATTCAAAGACAGATAGGCACCACAAATTCTAAAATGGTGACCCTGGGAAGACAATAGAGGAGTATGACGACCTCAAAAAATTAATAAAGGGACTCCCAGGATAAAAAAGGGTGAGAAAGTTGAAGGAGGCCTGCATCCAGCAGTAAGGGATGGCTGAGAAGAAATGAAGTCAACGGTTTTACACTATTTTTTATAACAAAAAAGTTTATGTAGTATACTATTCTATAATTATGTTATTGTCGGCCTTCATGGCTCAGTTGGTTGGGTATCTGACTACTGATCCAAAGGTCCCGGGTTCGATTCCCGGTGGAGACACAGTTTTTAATTGTGTTTTCAGTCTGGATCTGTGAGACGATTAATATCGTAAGTCTCCAGAATGTGGCAACTTGTTATTGGGTGCGTGTTAAATAAATATTTGACATAGTACCTGTTAGTTGCCCGAGAAATAATAAATAAATAAATAATAAATAAATAAACCTATTTAAGAAGCTATAATAGGTTATATAGTATATTTTAAATGATTTCCCCAATACCTTCAAAAGCTACGTCTTTAAAATAAGGAATAGATTGTATGTACATCTTTATTCTATTGCATGAGTTTTTTGAAATATGTATTTTTTTATTACTTTTCTTGTAAAATAAGTTTTAGTTAAACCCTTTTTTATTTTTTTAAGTAACTAAAAAACTACAAGATCTATGAAGTAGATTTATTCTTCGATCGAAAGAGAATATGGAAATCTACCGACTGAGTTTTTTTTATTATAATAGTTTAATGACTTTTCTAGGAGCGGTGATAGCCCAGCGGTAAGGTCGTCGCCTCACATTCGTGAGGTCGACGGTTCGAATCCAGGCGGGGCACGCACCTCTGGATTTTTAAAAAATCTATGTGCGGATTTATATCACTAGCTATGTGTAGCCATGATCCAATTTGTCTGGTTCCCCTTTCTAAGGGTTACGAAGGTCAGATGGCAGTCGCTTCAATGTAATAACCAGACTCGCCAATTCCAGGATCATGGTCAAAGCGTACCCCGATAGAAACGGGACAAAAGCGCTAAGGGAAAGAGAGAGAGAATGACTTTTCTAGCTATTTAAAAAAAACTCTTGACTTTTCTAGCTATTTTACCTGTTCTTCACAAAAAAATGTTGTATATTACATATTAAGTGATTTACAATATTTTTTTGTGTTTCATACATTAGAAGGTAATATAGTGTGCTTTTTTGTGTACATTCGTATATCCAGGATTTAGGTAAAATATATTTTCCAATTTTTTAAAATTACAATCAATTATTACAGAGGAAGGACGATAAAAAAATAATAATCTAAATATATCCACTAGCAAATTCTAATAATTATTCAATCAAACCTATACAGGACAGGTTATACGTGGGGTTACCAGCGGCAGGTGTGCGGGTGTACATAGCCTTATAAAAGGAAACAAATAATTATTATATTTGGTCTTTATTTATTTTGTTTTATTGATATACTGAACTAACATATTCAATTTATATATTTGTTTTTTTAACATTTTGCACACAACAATACGTTCAAAATGTCGAGCTTATTGCCATTTGGCAATATCTTCCAATCAACCATATCCATTTGGTGGGGTAAATTGTGTTCATGACACGTACCAATTTATGTGAATTAAATATTTAAATATAAAAAAACCAAAGACCTTATATACTAAGAAACAAATAAGATACTAAGGGGGAGGGGGGGACAAGGATAAGATAAGGAGACAAATTGAAGTGCAAAATGTGCAATGCGTAAGGAAGTAACGACAGGATGTGATTCCAAAGTATATATATATATATATATATATATATATATATATATATATATATATATATATATATATATATATATATATATATATATATATATATATATATATATATATATATATATATATATATATATATATATATATATATATATATATATATATATATATATATATATATATATATATATATATATATATATATATATATATATATATATATATATATATATATATATATATATATATATATATATATATATATATATATATATATATATATATATATTTTTTTTTTCATTGCTATGACGTGTTAACTTATTTATTTGTTTGTTGATTGCTTTCTTATTGAGTTACTATTTTCATTTCTTATTATGAGTATAATTCTTCTTTTAAATGTTAATATTACAATCATGTAGCTTGGAGTGGACTTGTTTTTAAAATTGTTATAAAATTGTCCTTACTTAAAACAGGAATTACTCCTAGTTAGATAGAAAAATATTTATTGGAGGAACTAAAAAACATGGTACTTCCCAACAACTATTTTATTTTATACACTAATAATTATAAATTACATGTTCAACAAATATAATTTCCTGTATGTATTTAACTATGTAAAAAATAAATTAATTATTATTATTATTAACAATGGTAAGAGTAGTTTTTTTGTCTATATAACAGATTGTGGAAGGTTTCATTGGACTGTGGAAATGGTTTGGGTATGTGGACAGAATGGATACGCTTCATGAATTCACACAAAACGTGTGTTGTTTAATTTTACTGTTGTTGTATATCTTCAACAGTGATTTCGTGCTATTGTCTCTTTATACTTAAAACTGTGGAACATTGTGGACTTATCACGAACTTGTGGAACAGAGGAATACAATTTTTTTTTCAGAAAACTCAATTTGTTTTTTTTTAATTTTGTAGTGTAATTCAAAATGAAAATGCTCATTTCAATAAATGTAATGTCATTTATAAAAAGGAATTAATGATTGTATTTGATAAAAGAGAATCTGTTCTGACAATATTTAAGGTCGAATCGTTATTCAATAACAAAAGACCTCTTTTTTAAGAAATAGGTTCCTCAATTCCATGTGGTATCACAGAGGCTTAACATGGCTATATCAGTTAGTAAAACAAAAAGTATTACTATATCCAAACAACCTTCAAGGTGTAAGCTAAATGTTGATGATATGCCCGTGGAACAAGTAATGAGTTTCAAATATTTAGGAGTAGAGATCTGCAGCCATAACGACCTTTACACTGAAGTCCGCGAAAAAGCCAATAAAGCATCTGTCGTTTCTGGATGTTTGAAAACTATGATTTGGAAAAATAAACACATGCTTGACAGTAAGGTTAGAATATATTAGACATGCGTGCGACCGATCATGACGTATGCTGTGGAAACGCGAGCAGACACTGTACGAACCAAGGGGCTCTTAAGGACAACGGAGATGAAGATCCTAAGGTCAATCACTGGTAAAACTCCCCGAGATCGTGTTCGCAATGTTCAAATAAGGAAAACATGTCGAATAGAGGACATCGTTCAGTACAGTCGATCCAGAAGAAGGCATTGGAGGAACCACGTAGCCAGGATGGACAGTGATAGACTTGCATATATAGCGGCGAATGAAATCCCTTCTGGCCGCCGCCTACCCGAAAGACCACCCAAGAAATGGAAGGATAGTTGGATTTCGTCATCCCAGGAGGCATAGTTTCTGAAGAACAGACCAACTTGGTCTACTAAACGAAGAAGAAGAAGGAGAAGGTTCTTCATAAGAAATCTGTAACAGAGAAGCAATAATTATAACAATACAAAAACTTTTTAATTAAATTATTTACATAAATAAAAAATGGCATTTTAAAATTAAGACGCAAAAGGAAACAATTCATATTATTTCCCCATTGAAAGTGTTGACACTTGTGTATTCATATTAGTAATTATAACATTAATTATTTTTTGATTAAAAAATATCTGTGTTTGCTTTGTCACTACTTCAGTCCAACATTTAAGTATATTTTAATATAAGTAAAAATTTTGACGTAATTATTTATGTACTTTCAAATAAATAACTATTATTCCTTAAACCAAATCTAAAGGGTATTATTATATCGGTCTTTGAATTTCTAAATCGTCCATTTTTAATGTATTATTTGATAGTATATTGTATCACTAGTTTTTTAAACCATTCTCGGGAAGGTAATTTGAAACAATAAGCGAAATCGTTATAAGTAAAATCGTTATTTTATAATTTTTGAAATGTTTATTTGATATGGTAAATTCAAAATGAGTAAAAAATATTCGATATATTAGCATTCATAAATAATTCATTCATAGCATTGTCGGCCTAAGTGGCACAGTTGGTTAGTTATCTGACAGCTGATCCAAGGGTCCCGGGTTCAATTCCCGATGGAGTCTTCAGAGTGTGGCGACTTGTTATGAAATGCGTATTAAATAATTATTTGACCTAGTACCTACCTGTTAGCTGCCCGAGAAGCTACATAAAATAAAATAAAATAAAATAAAAGTAAGTTTTAAAAAAATTAATTGCTTCAGTCACTCCCTCCATCTCTTTTCTTCATTCCTCCCTGTCCCTTCAGTTTCAAATAATGGACTTTGGGGAGTGGTTTTTAAATTAGATTAAACATAAGCATAGAAGAGAGTTGGCCAAAATCTATTTGTTTTTATATTTTTTCATTGGAAGCAAGTATTGTTTAAAAAAAAAGATTTGTCTATGAAAAATGGTTAAAATTTAGTTGAATATAAGTGTTGGCTACAACCGACTCGTTTTCATAAATTGTCATCAAAAGCAAGTAGTTTATACAAAATTTCAACAAGATTATTCGTTGGGTCCTTCATTCTTTTTTAAATGATATCCATCAAGTTATATATTATGTACTTGAAAATATATTTTATTCGTGTAAAAACGTGCCTTTGACTTTTAACATAAAAAGTGTATTTATTAACATTTCAGTTAGTTGAAACGATTTGAACGAAAATTGTCTAAAAAATTAATAATTACACAATCAAACATTGAAACAGTTATTTTTTAACTTATCTAGTTTACTCACTGGTCGTAAAGAAAGCGATATGCAGAATATAATATAACCTTTAAAGTTTTCTAGTTTATGATTAATGATGACTCAAAAAAAACACCCGCATACAAATGAATATATTACTCATTAAAATATTATTGGTTTGGGATTACACGTAATAATTAAATTTAATTAGCTATCTATGTATAAAACGATATTTATTAGAAATGAAATAACTTATATTTACTTTGTATGTCTACTTTTTATTTATTTATTTATTTATTAAGGGACAAATACAGTCTTAAATTACTAAAATAGAATAATACACTATAAAATAATTACAAACAGACCAAATACATATGTCCACAGATATTAAATATAAAACATTTTAAACATCATATATTTAAATATAACTAAGATGTTTGTTTGCCTGTGACGGGAAAGGAAGGGAAGAGAAAAAAAGGGATGGGAAAAGGATTGTGACAGTTAATGCGTGTTTATGCTTATATTACCTACAATTATTTTGTATCTTATATCCACTCTATGTTTTGAATAGAAATAAATAAAAATAGAATAAAATATATAAATAAATGCGTTAAACGTTTTTTTAATTTACGATATTTAAAAACACCTTATTTTTAAATTGAGCATGTGTGAAGTCTGTAATACCTACCTTTACCGCGTAAATGAAATTATCATTTTCTCTTTGTGTTACATCTACAAACTTTAAAATTACACACCATTTTCTTCTAAAGACGCTCAAAATCTTGCTATGGATAACGCTTTATGTTTATTTTCTCCCACGCTCATAACACGTGCTGTTGGAATGGAAATGGAATGAAGAAGGTAAGAGAAGAGGTATTAGGATAACATGATAACGAAAGGATGAGTTCAAGTGTGTGATGGAGTTGGGAGTCACCAGGTGTGAACTACCTTCATATACGTACATTGAAACATCTCCTTCTTGTATCATTTAACGCGGCAGCGGTATCTAAATTATCGTTCAAAATAACAAAAACAATTTTCGCTGTTTTCGTTTTTGTATACAAACAAATTTGTAATGTTTCAAGTGTTGTCGTAATGACTCATTGTGCCGTACGAATGTAAATTATATTTTAGATAGAAATTTGCAAATTTTATGTTACTTCACTAAAAATGTACAAATCAACCAAACAGCCCTTTGAAATACTTAGTTGCATGTAACTCATGAGAACCAATTGTCGATGGTGATAGAAGGTGTAATTGAAGAAAACGTACCAAACTATAAACACTTAAACACAAATCAATAAATATTTTAAAATACATTTTTTTTTCTGTATAAAACATGTAGGTATGTATGTCAGGATGGGATAGTATGGAGATCAGTCTGTTTTTACTACCCGCAGAATATGAAAACAGCATGATGGTATGCATGTTTGTTTGTAGATTAAGTAGGTATTAAACTATTGAGTGAGATATTGTGTAATGTTAACTGCCTTACAAATTTTATGAAACGATGACGTCAAAAATACAATTTTTTTAAAAATTGTAAGAATAAGTTTAAGATGTACTACTACAATGTTATTTTTATTGAAAAACATTTTTTCAGCATCTCAATAGAGACGAAGTTGGGATATTAAAGAAGAACCAGGAACTCCAGGCACCTACAGGGCTTACGACCTGTCATAGGCTGTTTTTAAGCCCTGGTCGTACACACGCACACACACACACACACACACACACACACACACACACACACACACACACACACACACACACACAGACACACGAAATGTTCTACTCCGAATTCTGAGTAAATTCATATATGGAACATATATGCTGCTAAGCCTCTAAGTAGGTGTTTTTTGACTTCAAAGTTGGAAAAGCCGTGAAAAATATAGACTCTGCATACACGCGTCTTGAAGTTAAACTGTCTCTTCCTTTAAAAGAATTTCATTCTCTTGAACGAATCGACAGTTGGATAACGTAAATTATTCCAGAGCGAGAGATAGAGAGAGGGACGAAAAATATTACTCATAAAAGTGTTTTTTTTTTTTTATTTTTATTTTATAGAATACAACAGCATTACAATAAAGATTTATACAGATATATAGAGATAATTTTTATGTTGCCAATTATAGTATTCTAAATATATTAAGTACATACACATTTATTAACAATTATGAAGACAGGATGGGAAAGGAGAGAGGTAGGAAGGGGAGTGGGGGGAAGCATTGACCACTAGAAACTCATATTATGATTTGCCTCACGTGTCTCAGTGTATGAAGAATAGTAAATTAAAATTAAGTTAAAGTTAATGTTAAAGGTTAATGTTAATTCGTATTATTTGAGGTTATTTAAAATTTGATAGATAATAACCACAGAAAAAGTAAAATATTTCTATAATTGAAGATTTAGTAACTGACATGTCATATTGCACTGTAATACGGAAATGGATTCAATCTCCCCTTAACATTAATCTTGAGTTTAACAAACTCAATGAGTTGAGGGCCGACTGTAATACTGGGCCATAGTGTATTTTCTCTATTTATCTTATAATACTGTATTTGTCCCTTAAATAAAAAAAAATAAATAATTTAAAATAACCTTCTGTATTCTTGATGGATGTGTACGATCATCTTAAGGTTAGCAAAACTCATCCAGATACTTGTGTCATATTCCTTTTTGATTAAGACTAGAGCTACTGAAAAATCAGTTATTTTCACTGTATTGTGTATTAGTTTCTCATAACTTAAATTAAAATAGAAATAATATTAACAGTCAGGTATATGTTTGGGTATATTTTCAAACCGATATGAAAATACCTAGATACATTTTTTTTTAGTTATTTGTTAATAATCATTTTTCAATACAAAAGACATCAACGCATGGTAAGACTTATTTCACCCCGAACCTAACAACTCATTTGCCAAATGACAACGTTTTGACAATTTGATCATATGTACATAAATGATCTATCTATTTACTGTTATCTTTTCTTTAGAATATAGTACTATGTATTATTGAACGAATTTTTCTTCATTTTATCGTTGCTTGGAAGAGATTTATTTGTGGCAATGAACTTTTTTTTTGTATTTTTTTCTGTATCTAAAATAAAAAAATAAATAATTAATTTTCTACTATTTTTCATAATTTAATGTGTAGGAACAACTCGACTCTAATGTAGGTGTTGGATACAGGGAGAAGGGAATATTGCACCTACCTGGTGGCGAATTTCTTCCTTCTTCTGGAGATCTTCACGGAAGGCACTCACTGTTCTCTGGTATCACAACACACACTATATTGGTGAAAGACACCACTTCCAAACACGGTTTGGGTATTTGAGGAGGGCGCACGGCGCGTAATTTAGTTGATCAACACGAAACGTATCGAAACTAATTAACTTCAACTGTGAACGATGTATACACTGCTGTATAGTACAGCTGTCTACACATGTCATGTAGGTAGCAATATATTAGGAGAGGAAAAGGTTTGGGTGTTGCCACATTTACCGAACAATAGGTACTTTGATAAAATCTGCTGCTAATTATTTCAGTGTCAAAATAAAAAAAGTATCATCAGGAGACTACGAGATATTAAGAGAAGGAAGAAAATTACCTATGGGGCTGTTTGTTTTATTTACCTTGTCAAACTTTTTCTATGAATATTATTTGGGATGTGAGTAATTAGTTAATGATGTCGTAACATACATATGTATGTGTTCTTTGTGTGATAAGGTTGAAAGGGTATAGACTAGACGTGGGTAATAGATCTTCCAAATCTGCTATTCGAATTATTCGTAGTAATTATTTAATATTTGAGGAAATTTATCCGACACCCGCATAACGAACTAGCGTAAATTTATTTTTAAGCCAACAATTTTTTCACGTAATATTTTTCAACTAAAAACAAACTTTTCGTCCGAATTTGTCAAAAAGATTCTAAACACTCCGGGTATAAAATCGAAATAAATCCTTAATAAAAGCTAAATAGATTTGAAAAAAAACACATTGAAAACAAATTGACTTTTTTATTATTGAATAAGACAAAGATTTGTATTTAAGAATGACATTTAAGAATAAGAAGATACATAAAAGTTATATTTCTATAACACGAAATACAACAAGGAATCGAACCCAGAACAGTTCAGTAGTCAAATATCCAACTAACTGAACGACGAAGGTTGATTTTTTTAACTTGTCACAAGTACATATTATGCATTATCATAAAGTTCCTAAATTAAGCATATGTTTGTGCTATAGGTAAACGAAATGGGTCATGGCAGCTTTCAAACACGCGACCGCTGGTTTAGTAACCTATCGCAGTAACCACCCATCTTATATTTATTTTATTAAGTTCATATAAGTATAAGTTCATCATACTTATCAATAAGTAATACATATACCTACACTTACATCTGCAAACTCGCTTAACTTCTAGCTCTGGTATGTAATTGTATTTGTAACTTCCTCATTGTATTGTTAATAATAAATAAACAAATAAATATATTATATCTTAATTTATTTTACTCATCATCAAAAGTCTCAATCCTATGGATTGGTTTGCAGAAGAAGTCTACATCTCGCTTTCCACTTATCTCTATCCTGTGCAGCCCTTTTCAGCTCAACATATGTGGCGCAGTTCATGTCCTCGCACACCTGGGCCAAATATTCCCGTCGGGGACGCCCTCTGTGGTTTGTCCCCTCAACCATTCCCTCCATTAGGTCATGTAGGAGTCCCTCGTGGCGCAAGATGTGCCAAATCCAGCGAGCACGTCTCTCGGAGATGGTATTGAGTAGGTGTCTGCCTTCTTCAACTCTGTTGAAAACCTCGGCATTCGTGATTTGGTCCCTCCAGGAAATTCCCAGTATTCTTCTGTAACACCACATCTCGAAAGCCTCAAGTCTACTTCTGTCTCTTTCGGTAAGACACCATGTCTCACAGCCATACAACAGTATGCAACCACACATATGTTTTTGTGAGTCTCTTACGGAGCTTCAAGTCTAGGTTGTTTGACTCAAGGATCTTCGACTTCTTGTTGAAAGCCAGCCTTGCCTGATGTATTCGGCTGTCAACTTCTTTCCTTGTTCTCCCATCCCAAGAGATCCTACTTCCGAGGTACACGAACTCTTTTGTGTTTTTCAATGTTTCTCCGAACATTACCACATTAATTTTCTGCTCCTCACGGCCTACAGTCATCACTTTAGTCTTATTTTTATTAATTTTCATATTAAAATCTTTGTTCAAGACATTCTCCATGACTATCAAAGCTTCTGTGAGTTCCTCTTCACTTGCAGCAACCAGTGCGATGTCGTCAGCAAATCTAATCATGTCAATCTTCTTCCCGTGTATTTTCACCCCTTCTCTATGACTCATTTTATCTCTGATTACATCTATTGCACACTGAACATACCCATTGAAAAGCACTGGAGATAGAGAGCATCCCTGTCTGACCCCTTGTCTTATTTTTGGTCATTTCCACATGCAATTATAGCAGCTTCATTCTTATACAACTCAAATATAATTCTCCTATCTCTGTATTTCACTCCTAAATTTCTTGTAACATTAAAGAGCTTTCTCCATTCTACCTTATCAAATGTTTTTTCTAAATCCACAAAAGCAATATATGTGTTTTGGTTTCTCTTTATTCGTTTCTCTAATAACACACGTAATGACAGTATGGCCTCCCTAGTTCCCATGCCTCTTCTAAATCCAAATTGGTCTCATGTAAGAGAATCCTCTACTTTTGGTTCGATTCTCTTTAAAACAATATTAGTCAGTATTTTGGAGGCATGAGATATTAAGCTTAGTGTTCTATGTTGCTCACATTTTGTCGTACCCGCTTTTTTGGGTAAAGTAACAATTAGACATTTTTTGAAGTCTTCTGGCAGAATTCCTGTATCATAAATCATCTGGGTCATTCTAAACAATGCATCTGTAACTCCTTTTCCTGCTGATTTCATTAGCTCGGCCGGTAATTCATCAATTCCTGGAGATTTTCCATTTTTGAGTCTTTTTAAAGCGTAGTCAAATTCTTCTCTGGTGATTGGGTCTCCCAAATCATCAGCGTCCACATCAACTTCATTTTCTATTAAACTTACAAGATTATCAGTACTGTTTCCATTATAAAGCATTTCCAGATATTGTTTCCATCTCTCTCCAATTTGAGTGTCTTCAAAAAGTAATTTGCCGTCTTCTGCTTCTATCGCATTGCCTATTCCAGTTTTCTTTCCAAAGAAATCTTTTACTGAGGCATAAGCTGTTTCAATATTCCCTTTTTCCATATTGTCATTAATTTCTTTGCATTTCTTTTGGTAGAACATTTCTTTGGCTTCTCTTGACTTTCTGTTTATTCTGTTCCTCAGTGCTCTATATTCACTTTGTGCCCTAGAGTTATTTTTCAATTTCCTCCTTTCCTCCATCATATCTAGGATTTCCTCTGTTATCCACTCTTTTCTTGCTCTAGGTCTACTTTTTCCAATGACTTCCTGTGCCACAGTTTTGATTTTCGTCTTTATTTCTCTCCACATTTCATTTACTTCATCTTGAGCATTCATATCACAACCTTGTGTCCTTTCAAAGAACTTGTCTTTTACCTCTTTATTCTTTAGAGCTTTAGTGTTCCATTTAATGGTAGTTTTTCTTTTAATCTTTTTCAGTTTAAGTATACTTTTGGCTATTACCATATTGTGGTCACTGTCAATATCTGGGCTGGAGTAACTTCTGCAATCTTTTATTTGATTTTTAAATCTGTCTTTAATCATTATATAGTCAATCTGTAGCCTTAATCGATCTCCTGGAGCCTTCCATGTGTATCGTTGTCTTGGATGGTGCTCAAAACAGGTGTTTGCGATTATCAGTTTGTGTTTTGTACAGAATTCTGTCAGTCGGTCGCCTCTCACATTTCTCGTTCCCAAGCCAAAGTGTCCAACACATTTTCCATCACGTCCTTCACCTACCACAGCATTCCAATCTCCTAGTATAACTAAGTTTTCTCCAGCTTTCACTTCTAGGATTAGTTTATCTAGTAAATCATAGACTTCCTCCACTTTCTGGTCATCATGACTTGAGGTAGGCATATATACTTGGATCAATACTGTATCCACAGGTTTGGTTTCTACTTTGACTAGAATAACTCTACCGTTATATTGCACATATCCCTTTACTCGCTTACCCCATTCCTTGCACAATGCAATACCTACTCCTCCCTGGCCAGGCCTATCTTCAATGCATCCCGTGTGGATTATTCTGTATTCTCCACTCCAAAAGTCGCCGCAATTTGGCCATCTCATCTTTGCTATCCCCAAGACATTTAGTTTCATCTTCTGCATTTCTAATTTTAGGTTATCGAGTTTGCTATTCTGTAGCAATGTTCGGACATTCCACGTCGCGCATCTTGTAAGCTGTTTATCTTTCTAGTTTGATTTTGGGTTTGTCTTCTTTTCTGCACTTCTATCTCGAGCAGTCCCCGCCCGGAGATCCGATTGGGGGACTATTTTATCTCCGGAAAATTTTGCTTGAGATGTGTTCATCTTCTGGTTTTACACAAATGATATAAGTATTCTAATGCAATTACATACTTAGAATATTCTGTGTTTTTGTATGTGCGTGTTACTGATAAGTGTTTAATTGCGTTGGTACATTGAACACCTCACTAGGAAGCTATATGCTAAGGTGTCATTTGATCAGTTGTGTGTCATAGCACAAAGTCCAACTGTCGATTTGTTCAGGAGAACTTTGTTCTCTTAACATATCGACAATGTATCAAGCCAGAATACGCGAGAATTGTATGGAGAGGTCTACTTTGTTCACGGCTTTTCCAACTTTGAAGTCAAAAAACACCAACTTAGAGGCTTCGCAGCATATATGTTCCATACACGGATTTACTCAGAATTCGGAGTAGAACATTTCGTGTGTCTGTGTGTGTGTGTGTGTCTGTGTGTCTGTGTGTGTGTATGTCTGTGTGTGAGTGTGTCCTTCCCCCCCTTATAACTTTTGATCCGCTCAATTTACAGAGCCTAAAATTTCAGAATATATAAACAGTTACAGGCCTACAAAACTTTTGTACTCGGAATTTTGAATTTTTGTTTCAGTCAGGGGTTATCAACTTTTGAATTTTTATTTTATTTTACCCTATATCTCAGAAACCATAAAAGCTAGAACGCTGAAAATTGGTATGAACATAGACAAATATAAAATCTCAAATATCAAAGTTTTTTTTAAAACTTCCAGGGTTTCTCAAACATTTTTTATTAAGAAAAATATTTTTTAATGATAAATTTATGAGTTTAACTGCCTATATTTCCAAAACTTTTACAATTATCGAAAAAAGCCGAAACACCCCAACTAGATAATTTAATTTTCTATAAAAAATATTAACATTGTAGTAGAAGATCTCAATTTTTTTTTAACAATTTTTTTAAAAATTGAATTTAGTGACGACATCGCTTCATACATTTTGTATGGCAGTCGCCTATACACAATATGTAAGAAGACTTAATAGTTTGATACTTCATCTCCAAACATACATACATACCATCATGCTATTTGCATATTCTGGGTAGGAAAAAGGATCTTCCTCCATACTATCCTATCTTGACATACATACCTACATATGTTGTATAGAAAACAAAATATCTGAAAATATTCAATAATTTGTATCTATGGGTTTATAGTTTGGTACATATTCTTCAACTATACATACTATCGCTATCGACAGTTGGATCTCATGTGTTACATGCAACTAGTGTATATAGTTATTTCGTATTGTAATAAATGAAGGAGTTTATTATGTTGGATTTGATGTATATTCTAATATTCAAATAACTGATTTACGATTCGATATCTCGAATATATAGAACCTCTAATACAACTGAATCATATATATTAACGATTCGATATTCGAATAGTTGATAATTCTAATATTTACCAGCTCTAATTTGTTGGTTCAACTGACATTATACAAATACTGAGGTATCAGAGAAAGGTCATTTAACCCTCTCTTCGGGTAGTAATTTCATTTTTTTTGACGAGAGCCTCCCACACTTCCCAGTAAAATGTTAAGGCAGGATTTAAACCAGTTCTTACCTCTGGCTCATAGAAAATATGGTGTGGCAAAATCGTGACAATCTTAATGTTTTTATATAGTACTAGTGGGCCCGGGCAGACTTTGTTCTGCCACATATCCTATTTTATATAGACCTCATTTTATGTAAGACCGCCTTCTATGTATGTAGGTCGCATTTTATATAGACCTCATTTTATGAAAGACCGCCTTCTATGTATGTAGGTCGCATTTTATATAGACCTCATTTTATGTTAGACCGCCTTCTATGTATGTAGGTCGCATTTTATATAGACCTCATATTATGTTAAACCGCCTTCTATGTATGTAGGTCGCATTTTATATAGACCTCATTTTATCTTTTGTTCTGCCATAGACCGCCTTCTATATAGACATCATTTTATGTTAGACCGCCTTCAATGTAGGTCGCATATTATATAGACTTCATTTTATGTTTTTTTCTGCCATAAACCGCATTCTGTGTAGGTCGCATTTTATATAGATCTCATGTTATGTTTTGTTCTGCCATAGACCGCCTTCTGTGTAGATCGCATTTTATATAGATCTTATGTAATGTTTTGTTCTGCCATAGACCGCCTTCTATGTAGGTCACATTTTATATAGACCACATTTTATTTTAGACCGCCTTTTATGTAGCTCGCATTTTATAGACCTCATTTTATATTTTATTCTGCCAAAGACCGCCTTTTTTGTAGATCGCATTTCATATATTTTTTATATACAATACATGTAGGTATGTCAGAATAGGATAGTGTGGAAGTCAGTCCTTTTTTCATACCCAGAAAATGTAAACAGCTTAGTGGTATGTATGTATGCATGAAGATTAAGTATCAAACTATTAGGTCCGAATGCAGAGTCCGCCCTAAGTACTAAATTCTAAATACTAACCATGTTTATATTACACAGACGCTCACTAAAGTTAGGAGATCACGTGACATCCTAACTTAAGGATGTTACGAAGTTTTTGTATGAGAATTGCATTGCAGAGACAAAGTTGCGAACTAACATTTGCGAACTATCAAAAAGTAAGGTTAAATGTTCTACTCCGAATTCATCCATATATACTGTGATCTTGGAGTGATCTTGTATCACTGAACGGCTCTTTATAAATTCTTATTATTTATATACTAGTTGCATGTAACACATGAGATCCAACTGTCGATAGCGATAGTACCTATATTTAGTTACTGAATACGAACCAAACTCTTATCCCTTAGATTAAATTATTGAATATTTTAAAATATTTTGATGTCTGTACAAAACATGTATGTCAGTATACTATTTTGTAGACATCAGTCATTTTTTCCTACCCCTAATTTCTTACTCCAGCTCGATGTTATGTATGTATGAAAATTTTCTAGGTTTGTAATTATGGAGTCCCTGTCACTAAATTCAATTTATACAAAAAATGGTTATATATTATGTAATTTTGAGATGTATTGGTATAATGTTTATAATTTTTATAGAAAATTAGATTATCTAGTGTAATGAACGGTAAGATTTTAATTTGACATTAATTACTAATTCGTCTACTTTCATTATATCCAACTAATTTAATGTAATTATAAGCTTAAAACAGCCAGTAAACATGTCAAAATAGATTATAAAAAAACAATTTCAGAAAATATCTTAAAGTAGAAGTGTAAATAGAACGTAGAGAGGAGCCAATGCAGACTCTGATCATTTTTTGGTGATGTGTAAACTTAGAACACGTATTACAAATATAAAAAAGTCTGCTGGAACACGTTGTGAGAAATTTCTAACGGAAGAACTAAAGAACCGTGACAAAAGAAACGCATATCAACTAAAAATCAATGAACTCATCCCAAGTCAGGAGACATCGTCTTTGGAAGAGAAATGGACTGCTTGCAAAAACACTCTGAAAGCTGCAGCAACAGAAGTCATTGGCAAATCCAGGTCTGGAAGGAGGCGGGACTGGTTTGATGAGGAATGCCAAGATGCAACAAACCTTAAGAACATTGCTTACCATAAAATGCTTCAAAACAATTGCTTTAGAGCATCCCGAGAACAATACAGACAAAAGCGCAGAGAGGAAAATAAACTGCATAGACGCAAAAAGAGGGAATACTTTAAAAACATCCTAAAATAAGCAGAAGATTCAAAAAACCATCATAACACTAGACAATTTTACAAGCATACCAATCATACAAGAAAGGAGTTTAAGCCCAGGATTTGTTTGTGCAAAAGTTCTGATGGCACAATTCTTAGTGAAAAACAACTAATATTGAATAGATGGGTTGGATTATTGACGTTCTGTTGTATAGTTCTATTGTATTTATTGCATTTTTCTGACGATGTGCTTTGCACGAAACGCGTCAATAATCCAATAAATACAATAGAACTATAACCAAGTATTATTATATTTTTATATTTTTATAACCATCCTACAAGAAGCAGAAGATTCGAGAAACAATAATAACACTAGACAATTTTACAAGCACATCAATAATACAAGAAAGGAGTTTAAGCCCAGGATCTGTTTGTGCAAAAGCTCTGATGACACAATTCTTAGTGAAAAACAACTAATATTGAATAGATGGGTTGAACATTTTAGTAATCTTCTGAACAATAATGTAGATGAACTCACTCACTATCCCTCCCTATCAGAGACAAATACAGTAGAGGACAATACACCACCTGTTACATATACAGAAGTAGAACAGGCAATTGGAAGGTTAAAGAACCATAAAGCACCAGATAACATACCATCAGAACTATTTAAATATGCTGAGGAAAAGCTAATCAAAATGATGCATGCGATACTTCTGAAAATATAGTCTGATGAGCAACTGCCTGAGGAATGGTCCGAAGGCATCATGTGTCCACTGCATAAAAAAGGAGATTTACTACTCTGCTCGAATTACAGAGGGATAACACTTCTGAATATTGCTTATAAAGTGATGTCCAACATTCTATTTATGTAATATACTTTTACCATATACAGAAGACTTAATTGGTAGTTACCAATGTGGATTCCACCCACAGAAGTCCTGTATTGACCAGATTTTCACACTGCGCCAAATACTGGAAAAAACACAGGAATATAATATAGAAACTCATCACCTGTTTATAGACTTTAGGGCCACTTATGACAACATCAATAGGCGAAAATTATATAGTGCTATAAGAGAGCTCTCAATTCCCGAAAAGCTCATCACCCTGGTTGAATTGACTATTTCCAATGTCCGATATAGAGTAAAAATACAAAACAACCTGTCAAACCAATTTGAAACAGTTAACGGTCTCCGACAAGGTGACGCCCTAGCTTGCTTGCTCTTCAACATAGCCTTGGAGAAAGTTGTGCGTGATTCCGGTGTCAATACTACTGGAACCATATTTCACAAATCCGTACAACTTTTAGCATATACGGATGACATTGATATCGTATCAAGAAATAAGCCTGCTCTTGCGGAGGCCTTAACAGTCCTCAATACCGCCGCTAGGAGTATGGGTCTGACAGTCAACGAACAAAAAACTAAATACCTGTTGTCACGCCCTACTGTCCGTCATACTTCTCCGCCACCACCACTTGCAGTAGACAGCTACACCTTCGAATCAGTAGAGCAGTTCACGTACCTCGGTTCACTAATTACCAGTAAGAATAATATCAGTGAAGAGTGAACAGAAGAATTGTTGCTGCTAACAGATGCTACTTTGGCCTACAGAGACACATGAAGTTCAGGTGAACAGAAGAATCGTTGCTGCTAACAAATGCTACTTTAGCCTACAGAGACACATGAAGTCCAGGTTTTTGTCGAGAAAGACAAAGCTAACACTATATAAAACTGTTGTCAGACCAGTGTTTACATATGCCTCCGAGACCTGGACTCTATGTAACTAAAAAAGATGAGGACCAACTTATCAATTTTGAAAGAAAGATCCTGCGGCGAATCTACGGAGATGTCTGTGAGGGTGGTGTGTGGAGAATCAGATTCAATCGTGAGCTATACCAGCTTTATGATGATATAGACGTTGGAGTATTTATAAGGATTGGGAGACTCAGATGGCTTGGACATGTGGAGAGGATGAGTGAGCAGCTACCTTCCAGAAGAGTCGTTCACCATAGACCAGAGGGTGTGAGGCGTAGGGGGAGACCCAAGTTGAGATGGATGGACTGCGTTCAGGGGGACATGGACTCTTTGGGCGTGGTCAATTGGAGACAAGGAGCCGCTGACAGATCAGAATGGCGAAGACTTATTTTGGAAACTAGGTCCCACCTTGGGATGTGGAGCTGATGATGATGATGAAAAGTGTAAATAAAAAATCAACTTGAACATTTTGCGTTGAAAGTATTTCGTTATTTTATCCCAAAGCATTGGTTCCTTTGTTATATACCAAACTGAAATCTAAAAAGCATATCCTTTGACCGTTTTTATAAAAGAACACAGTCACTAGCACTGAATATTTTGAACAAGGCGGCTTTGGATAACAGAGTGAGATAAATCTGATAAAACAATGTTTCATATAAATACAAACTAGCTAGCGCATAGAGTTCAACATTCAAACTTAATTCATTATATTTTTAAATTACAAAAGTAATTTGACCTGATTTATCAAAAAAACGCGTGGGTTGTGGCCAACACTAAACTCTCCACACCATAGTAAGTGTTTATTTTTTCTTCCTGAAATGTTGAAAATCTCAATATGGTAAAATATGTTGCATGAAATATTTTATTCATTCTAAATTTTACTACCAGGAATATAAATTTTCTAACGATAGTATATTTTATTATATTAAAATAGTCAAACTATTAATGCAGTATGGTGAAGAATGGTTTTGTTGTATGAAATATTTTAATAAAAGCAGATAAATTTTGTTTTAAAGAGCGTTAGAGCATTTTGAAAATTTTGACACGTGATATCATATGAAGAAATTTAATGTTTTCTATGGAAAGCTAATCAGTTCTAAGTTCAAGCTATTAATATTCTTATATCAATATGAAATCAAAGAACTGAACATTGCCAAACATAAAAAATTCTCTTGTTACATATAAGTTTCATACAAAAATCCATTAAATAGAATATAATTTTTGAAACCGTTGAATATTTTTCTTTTAACATTGACCAACTTTGAATACAATTTTATGAAGATTCTTGGTGTTGTATAAATAGTCTAATTTCCAGGTCGTGAAAGCATTTTTTCAGTTTTAATAGATGAAATCATAAAGAAACATTGAGAAAAAATGAACCGTTGTTTATGGAAAACTAATCAGCTCTAAGTTTATGGACTTAACACATGTGATATCAATATGAAGTCAATCGGACTTATAGTTTGGGCTGCAAAGAGAACACAAAAAAACAACGTAAATGATGAATTCATTGAGAAGAGATCAAAAGTTGTCTATAGAAAACTAATCAGCTCTAGGTCTATGCACTTTACACATATGATGTTAATATAAAGTCGATCGGACTTATAGTTTGGGCTGTAGAGATGACACAAAAAGGATTTTCCGTACGCCGTACGCCATACGCCGTACGCCATACATACAAACACATCATGACGAAACTCACAGTGTGCACTCTCTACATGATACCAGTTGAGAAATAGATATAAAAAAAAATAAGCTTAAAAATTGTGAAATCATGACTCTCCCCTATTCCATAGTGTGGAGAGTAAAAACGAGTGGGTTTGGGCCAACGCTAAACTCTCACTACCAAGTCACTCCACGAAATATTCAAATTTTGTATCGAAAATTTTATTTATTTAATTTTATTTTAAGCTTTTAGAGCACAAGTGCACAATGGCGGGCTTATTGCCAAATGGCAATATCTTCCAATTCAACCTATGTTTCGTGATTAGGGATCAGATGATTCCAATAAATCACATTCAAAACGTAGATATGTTTTTTCTTTAACATGTTGTTTATTTGATTTTTTTTGTTGTTCAAAACAACTGCGTTTGACATTACCTAAGTGTTTAACATGGGCAGTATGAATGTAAACAATCTATAGACTGACGTGAAATATTTATTCATTTTATTATTTTGTTGTATTTGTATCGCATCTTATGAATAAATTTTAGCTGTATGTACTCCTTTTCAATATATAATTTAATATGCCAAATCTCACCCTCCTCCGTGCGCGCAGTTTGCTTAAAAAGAGGTAATATTTGATTATACTGAAATTGAGAAATAAATGTTTTATGTAAGGGAAAATAATTTAAAGATTTATGAAGATTGATGGTTATTTGTCTTACATAATCTAACCTAACCTAACCTAACCCGACCTAACTATACCTAGCCTAACCTATCCTAACCTTGCATAGCCCGCATCCTTCTAGAATGTTATTACAAAAAACATAAATTGGTAGCATAAAATGTTATATTATGTTGGAATAACTTGGCTGGTACTACAAAACACTTTCCATACACTTATGGCATATTTCAAAAAAAATAATTCTTAATTTTGTAAACCTTGAAAATATCTATTGTGTAAACCTATTTTGTAAATATTGAAAGTAATTTTGTATACCTTAAAAACGGCTTATTTTCAATTGCTCAACCGTCGCTCATTACTAAAATATACAGAACTTTCAAAATTGCATTGTTAAGGGAACTCAATAAGAAGGTATCATTGGTAAACTATGCGCAAGCGCATAAAGTAATCACATAAACCAGCCATTGACAGGTCGTAAGTCCTATCGGTGCCTTGACTTCCTTGTTCTCTTATAATATTCCAAATTCGTCTCTATTGAGATGTTAATAATTTGTCCAAAAACATATTTAACTCCCAGCAAGGAAAAAAATCCAATGTTTGAGTAAATGCAATCCAATGTTTGAGTAAATGCAACTCTAAAAATATTCGACTTAAAAATATCATGTTACACGATTGGTTCAAAGATATAATTATTTACATATTTTTATTTTTATATTTTCATAAGTCAAATTGATTTTGTTTTTAAATTTTGGAAATCACAACCGTGAAGTCTTAATCCCGCGTGATTGATAGAAGACAGCACTGGGTGGATTTTCTGCTCAAAGAAAAAAAAGTTAATTATAAAATAATCAAGAAAGGAAAAGAAGGCGGAAAAGAAGGAAATGAAAATTGTAAAGTCCGGTAGATTAGTATCGAATTAAGTGGTGAAGCCATTATATATATATAAGGTGGTCTCTTTATCCTCTGGCCTATCCAGTACCATGCTTCAATCAATTAGGGATTAGAGTCTTAACTCTGTATTCTTTCTCGAGTGGTTTTTGTCCAGAATTGATGGAAAAATTCATTGATACTATGGAAACCTCTGGTAATCTCTTTAAATTCTCTGCTACCATGTACTTCATTAAGTAATTTATCGTGTTTTTATGCGGCTTTATTTTCTAATCACAAAATAATATATTTCAAATGATTTTTCAACATTTTCAGTTTGAACTGAAAAGTATTTTGAATTTTTTTTCGAATAGTTTTTTTTTCATTAGGTTATTTCCATTTTAAATATTGATTATTATTTTAGCACCAGGGGGCTACTCATGACATGTTCTTAATACATTATTTGCTTGCCTTAATCTTAAAAATGAATAAATAAGTACTCGATTATAATCAAATCGTAACCTTTCTCTACGGAATTAATCACGGAAATTTGTTGATATCAACGTTTAGTATGAAATAGTTATTAATTGTACATACATACCATCACGCCATGTCCCTCACGGGGTAGGCAGAGAGAACCGAAGGCCACATCTTGACACATATTCATCGCCTCATCAACATTCATACATCGTCTTATACGTGTTGGTCTGTTGTTCACGCTTCTTACATTTCCATCTTTCAGAATATCGTTTACATGGTCCGGGGGCATATCCTATTATTAGGAATACGCTTTTAATTCCGATCTTTAGCCTTACCCACATCAGTCTAGAATTTTTAAGCTTTCATACATTTCCCCATTCGTTTCGCTAGAATCACACCAACTCTTTTGCATGCAAATTCGTCACTCTTCACTCCCGACCATAGTTCTATCATACCATCATTCCTAACGTTCATCTCTCTCTCACACAATACATCTATTTCTTTGCCTTTCATTACGTTGCACAATGCATTCATCTTTCTATCCATTCCTCCTCTGATATTCCAGACTCCCACTCTGCACTCGGCTCTCCTCTTTTCGCCTATCCCCTGGCCGTAACATGACGAGTGTCGGGCTTCATCGATGTGTAATTACAGTGATATTTATAAAAATTCCTTGAATCACGGTTTAATTGAACCCGGTTCAAAGTCTTATTACACGTTCAACTGAAACTTTATTTATAAAAATATTTGAACCGCAGTTCGGTTGAACTCGATTTTGATCTCTATTTCATACGATAGCACCGAATTTAGATTCTTTAAGTTGGTTGTCAAGACCACACAATAGTATGCGAGGAACGGAACATGTGGGCGACACATGATAAGTTCTGTGAAATTCTAGCAAATGCATTTTTTGACATTTGATATTTTTGTTTAAATTCAACGATTCTAATGGATTAAATCGATTTAAATGTGTTTGTCTGATATATTACATAAAAAAAGTTATCAATATTATTTAAATTCGGGGGTCGATTGAACCCCCGTCGGGGGCGGACGTGCATTTTGCGGTCCGAGTTCTGCTCTAGAAATATACTATACCCAACCATTAGTTGTTAAAAATAAGTTGTGTTTTATTATCTGTCTGTTTTGTGATGTGTATCTGTGACAATATTTAGTGCTTATGGTGGCAACAAAGTCGGTTACTCCGACTTAGCCGACAATGGGATCAAGAATACCACGTGCACGAAGGGATGTGTTAGACCCATTTATGACTCATCACCAGCAGAGACTTTTATTATAGGGTCGGTCACGACAGTGCCTTTGTCAGGTAGATCGGCTACACCAAAAATTATAAAAATCACAAACTTTCAACTAAGCGTTAGAAGTAGTGAAGGAACCGCCATTCTTGGAATATCGAGGAACATCTGGCTGACACCAACAACTATGTGCTGCGTACCCGGCCTGCAAGTGGACAGCCCCAGCAAAAGACTAAGAAGTGTAAATCTAATAATAAAGACTAAATTGTTTATATGAACGGTGCCTAAATATAAGTAGTGTTTTTGTTTGTAATTATAGTATAGTATAGGATAGTCAGTAAGGTCTTAGTTTAGGTATAGAGATTTTTATTTATTTTACTTATATGTTTTACAATACCGACTAGAGTGTTGCTAAAGGAAGAATGAATGTTTGAAGTGTGATAAGGTAAACCAAGGACACTGCCACAGTATCGATGAGGTCCGCCACCCGTCATGCTTGTGTCCAAAGGGTAGGCGACAAGAAGAGAACGGAGTGCAGAGTTGGAGTGTGGAATGTGAGAGGAGGTATGGGAAAAAAGATGAATGAGCTGTGTGAAATTGTTAATCAAAAAGAAATTGATGTGCTATGCCTGAGTGAGACTAAAAGAAAGGGGACCGGAATGCATGAGAGGCATGATGGTATGATAGAATTATGGTCAGGCGTAAAAGAAGACGAGCATGCTTCAAAGGGTGTAGGTATGATACTAGCTAAACGAATGGTGGAATGCATGAAAGAATTTAAGTGTGAAAGTCCCAGGCTGATGTGGATCAGACTCAAAGTAGGAATCACGCCGGTGTTTCTCCTAACAGGGTATGCACCTGTGAATTCAGACCAAGAGAGCGAAAAACAACAGTTCTGGGAAAGTGTGACAGAAGCATTGAATAAAAGGAAAGGAAATGAAAAGATTATTTTGGCAGGAGATCTGAATGGATGGGTTGGGGTACAAAGAAAAGACTTTGAATCTGCCCTCGGGCCTCACGGTGATAGCAGAGTGAACGATAATGGAAAAAGACTGCTGAATGTATGTGTGGAATGGGATCTTTTTGTGGCTAATACTATTTTTTGCCATAAAAAGATCCACCAGTATACGTGGGAAAGAGGCTGTGAAAGATCAATTATAGATTTTGTATGTGTGGACTCCACTTTGAGGAAGGCAACGATGGACACTATGGTATATAGGGGCGCAGAGCTGGAGACAGATCACTATTTGCTTGTTACTAAACTGCATCTGTTCATCGGCTGGCGCTCTAAAACAATCAAAAGTGCACCACCAATGCGCGTCAAAGTGGAAAAATTACAAGAAGAGGAAGTAAGACATGAATATGAAAGGAATGTTGATTATGAACTAAATTCTCAAACACATAGTGAAAGAAGTGTAGATGAAGTATGGAAAGACTTGAAAAGTGTTGTGTGCAAGGCTGCCAAGAATGCGTGCGGTGAAAGTAAAAGAGGAATGCAGAAAGGTGATGCTTGGTGGAATGAATCGGTAAAAAATGCAGTTGATGCGAAAAAGGAAGCATGGAAGTTTTGGATATCTGTAAAAGGTACTGACAAAGAAAATAGAGCAAAAGAAAAGTACAAAGAATGCAAGAGGAGAGTAAAAGCTACAGTGAGAAATGAAAAAGATTTTATAAAAGAAAAAGAAAGTCAGAAAATGGTGAAAGACTTTACGGGTAACATGAAAATGTTCTGGAAAGGCATAGCTAAACGAAAGCAAGGGGAAGTAAAAGGTTCAAAGTGTATAAATGATAAAGATGGAAATATGCTGATAGATAACGAACGTGTGAAAGAGAGGTGGTGTGAATATTTCAAAGAATTGTATGAAAGCGCACAAGGTGACACAGTAAGACAGAGGACATGGATTATTGATGAGAATGAGAGAGATGAAATAACGGAAGAAGAGGTAAAAGAAGCGGTTAATCACGCGAAAACGGGTAAAGCCGCTGGTGTGGACTGTGTGGCAGCCGAATTTATCAAGTATGGCGGTAAAATATCTACGGAGTGGTGTCTATCGCTTTTCAATAAATGTTGGGAAGCTGGGTACACTCCGTCGGATTGGAGAAATGCAGTTGTAGTTCCTCTTTTCAAAGGGAAGGGATCAAAACTCGACTGCAAAAACTATAGAGCTATCAGCTTGTTAAGTTCGGTTGGCAAGATGTATGCAAGAATTATTGATAAGAGAATACGCAAGATTACGGAATGCAAGATATGGGATGCGCAAGGTGCCTTTGTAGGAGGCAGAGGATGTATCGATCAAATTTTCTCTTTACGTATGGCTACAGAAAAGGTTCTGCATAAAAACCAGAAACTTTTCTGTGCGTTCATAGACCTAGAGAAGGCATATGATAAAGTGGATAGAGAAAAATTGTGGGATATCCTATCGATATATGGAGTGAAGAGCAAACTAATACGTGCCGTTGCGTCTCTGTATGAAAATAGTGGAGCCTGTGTCCGTGTCAACGATGCGTTGACAACATGGTTCCCTATTAATAAAGGGGTGAAGCAAGGCTGCGTATTATCTCCATGGCTGTTCAATCTGTATATTGATCACTGCGTTAGGACATTGAAGAATGAAAATAAAGGTCTGAAACTAAGTACTGTAAACGTACGTGATTTGATGTATGCAGACGACAAAGTGGTGATTGCTGAATGTGCGGATGAGTTACAGTATTTAGTAAATAAAGTGCATGAAGGATGCCTGCAAAATGGACTGAGAATGAATGTTAGTAAATCTAAGATATTGGTATATGAAAAGACTGAAAGTATAACTGCATGTATGATAAAAGTAGAGAACGAATGGCTAGAACAAGTTGAGGAATATTTATATTTGGGGAGTATGTTTGAACGGAATGGAAGACCCGATAAAGATATCGAAAGAAGAGTTATGGCAGGGAATAGAATAAACGGAGCACTTAGACCAGTAATGTCCGACCCAAGCATCTCAAAGGAAGCCAAAATTGTAGTACACAATGCAATTGTGGTGCCTACTTTGACGTATGCTAGTGAAACATGGACCTGGCAAAGAACACATGAAAGTAGAATAAATGCTGTAGAAATG
The DNA here is from genome assembly GCA_963576475.1 of Molanna angustata. NCBI lineage: Eukaryota > Metazoa > Arthropoda > Insecta > Trichoptera > Molannidae > Molanna > Molanna angustata. The sequence continues at coordinate 34,415,826 of OY754971.1, read as the reverse complement.
AGATCACTAAGAAGAGTATGTAATAGAACGATATATGATAGAATAAAAAATGAGGACATAAGGAGAGAATGCAAGTTAAAGAAGGATATTATATGTAAAATGAAAGTGAATGCTTTAAGGTGGTTTGGACATATAGAAAGAATGAACGATGAACGACTGACCAAAAAAATATACATGGGTGCAAGAGATGGAGTGAATAGCAGAGGTCGCCCCAGAAAGGGATGGCATGACCATGTGAATGATATTTTGAAAGAAGGAAACATAAAAAGTTTGAACAATCGACGAGCATGTATGAGACGATGCATGGATGTAAAGGAAGCCAGAAATGTGTGCAAAAATAGAGAAGTATGGCGCTCAATTCTCTCTGCTTACCCCGTAAGGGACATGGCGTGATGGTATGTATGTATGTATGTATGTATTATTTAAACTTATCGTAACTACTGCAAAAATTTGAAATGTCAAGTTGAACCAGTGTTAAACTATCCCCGTCGCAGGTTCAATTTGACATTTGGGTTGAATAACGGTGGTTTAACTGTAAGCACCTTTTATGATTTCCAAGGAACTGGCAATCAAAAAATCAAACCGAACTAGTATCAGTATGTAAAGATTCGATCAACATGGTTTGACTGATTCATCTTAGATTTTGTATGAAGGTTGACATAAGATCAGATATACATCCATGTTTAAAAATTAGAAATGTTATAAAATTGGGGTTCAACCGTAGCTCAGTATTTGATCCACGTTAATAAATAATAATAATAATAAGAAGAAGATTTTTTTCAGTTCGTAAGCAGGGGGGTGCAATGCAACACAAACCATATCATATATACATCATTTAAAAATAAGGTATACATACAAATAAAAAGAATAACAGAGAGAAAAGTAAGCATAAAGAACAAACAAAAAGATTAAAAAAAATAATAATAATAATAAAAAATAATAATAAAATAAAGAAATAAATTTAAATTTATTAATAAACTAAATTTCGTTGTCATCATCCTAATTCCGCGATTGAACGAATCAATTTGCCTAGGAATTTAGGAGGTAGGGGTATAATAAAAATAACATCGTTACATAATAATCAAATCGAATCGCTAAAAACTTTCTTTCACAAAAAATCTGATAGTTCTTTAATGCATAAAGTAATCTGTGAGGCGGACAAAAATTTAACAACATTAAATTTAAATTACGAGAATGCCAATAACAATATTATAAATATAAATGACGACCTTCTAAATTCGTGGCTAAATAAAATAATTCATTCTATACATCCAAAATTTCTCAACCAACCTTATGTTGACAAAATTTGGTCAAACAAATGGTTGAGTATTGGTGATTTGGACGCGGATTTAGAAGGTTTTATAATAGCAATTCAGGATAGAGTAATAAAAACTAAAAATTATCAAAAATATATAATAAAAGACATAAATGTAGTTGATGATAGTTGTAGGAAATGTTTGGCTTATCCGGAAACAATGGATCATATAATATCGGGCTGTTCTTTTCTCGCGCAATCAGAATATACATTTAGACATAACCAAGTAGCAAAAATAATACATCAAAATTTAGCTATTAAATATAAATTAATTGACGCGATAAACATAAAACCATATTATGAATATGATCCGATTTCATTTTTAGAAAATAATAATATTTCGCTTTATTACGATAAAACAATATTAACTGACCGGTCAATTCAACATAACAGACCCGATTTAATGATACATGATAAAATTAAAAAAATAACATATATTTGCGACGTGGCTATTCCAAATTCTAGTAATATTATAAAAACTTTTGATGAAAAAATTAGAAAATACACCGCTTTAGGTAACGTGATTAAAAGACTTTGGCATTCTCGTAAAATAATAATATTACCGTTCATTATTTCAGCCACTGGCATTATTCCAAAATCTTTAATCCGTAATTTAGAAATTATAGATTTATCGAAAAATTTCACAATAAAAATGCAAAAAATGGTAATAATGAATACATGTAGAATCGTTAAAGATTTTTTAAACGTTAATATTCGGGAATCAGTAGGGTTGTTAGGTAGTATAGAGACCTCCTCAGAGCCTAATCCTTTGATATGTTAAGTATCTGGATGGGTGAACTATTCCCAATTGAAAGCTTGATGATGCGTTTGTTGCATTTTATTTTGCTCTTTTAAATAATTTACAATTTACGCATTGATCTGCTAATTCTTTTGAGGAAGTGTATAATGGTAATAATAATAATTGAGTGTTATTATTTGTAGTGCTTAATTGTTATTAATATCATTAGTAATAAATCGGCCAGCGCCGTATAAAAATAAAGAATAACACATCAATTTGTAAATACAAAAATGGTAAATAAATAAATATAAACATCTTCTTCTTCTTCAGCCTGTTTTTATCCATTCTTGGACATAGGCCTCCCCCTTGATCCTCCACAACTCCCTGTCTTGGGCACACTGCATCCATCTCCCTCCGGCACATTTCTTGGGCTGGGCATATTGCCAGATGCCAGGATTCACGATGGACCGTAGAATGACGACCGAGAACAACCCGAAAAAGGTGTCGGCAGACCCCAGGCAAGGTGGTCTAATGACATCAATAATTTTTTTTTTTATAATAAAATGAATATGTCCTTGTTAAACAAGTACATATACATCTTCCTTCGTTCCCTAAAATAAGCAAATAAATGCTTGTGCTTAGGTGAACGAAATCGGTCGAGACAGGAATCGAACTCGCGACCACTGGATTACTAGCCCAGCGCGCTAACCGCTCTGCCACCGACCCATCTATAAACATATATAACCGTAATAAATAACACTGTTAGTACTTAAGTATTTTTATTTTTGACCACTGTTAGTATTTTTGACCGACTCATCTTTGTCGCAGAAATATCAATCAAATTTCAAATTCAATTTTTATCAATCAAATTTAAGAAAATACAAAATTTCAATTTCATTTTTATTTTGTATTTTCTTTTTTAAATTTTGTATTTTCTGCATGATATCTATTGAGAAATTGATGTAAGAAAATATTCTTGAAAATTATGAAATCATAACTCTCCACTATATCATAGTAGTGGTGACTAGAAATATAGTCTTCCATTAATTACCTGTCATTCTTAAAAATACACCAAAAGAATTTATCTATCAATGTATTTTTAAAGACACAGTCTTTCAAAATAGTGAAACATTTTAGTGACACCAATTATTCAGGGCACATCCATTTTAAATATACAGTTCTAGACCACCTATGAAACTGGTGATAAATTAGATTACCTTCTTCCAGTTGTCAACAATGTGCTGATGTATGTGGAAACCATACTACTAACATTACATAATATGGACTGGAACTCCAATAAAATGTCTGCTATTTATGGCCAACGTTACCAACGATTTGTTTTATACATGACCCCAAATTGACTTACAATTATGAAAAATTCTAAATGAATTACTTTTCTACTATATGTTGTAGGTAATAAATCATATGTAATCTAAGATGCAAACAAAGAAATACATTTTTGCACTACATCACATTCTTCGTGATACTTGTTGAAAAATATAGGTAAAAATATCCATAATGCGAAATCGTAACTCACATTGAAAAGCAAACATTTGAACCCTATGTTATTTTGCAAATAAATGGTTACGCAAGTTTCGTAACAAAATGTATAATCCAACTGTCGATTTGTTCAAGAGAATTTATTTTATTTTACATTACTTCTCTGGCAACTAACAGGTAGGTAATATGTCAAACATTAATTTAACACGCACCCAATAACAAGTTGCTACATTCTGGAGACTTGAGATATTAATCGTCTCAAACACAATTAAAAACTGTGTCTCCACCGGGAATCGAACCCAGGACCTTTGAATCAGCAGTCAGATACCGAACCAACTGAGCTACGAAGGCCGGCAAATATCAATAGATACATTATTCCTCTTAACATTGATATTTGAAATCTTCTTCCATAAATGCACAACATATAATGTCGCCGTTTTATAATGTGCACTCATTGAGGGTCGAAAGGGTTCAACATAAATTTTTAAGATTTGTAAATTATAAATTATCCATTCCTTTAGAAAAATTAAATTATGATTTTCTAATGAGTATTTTAAATTTATCGAAACTATCAAACAGAAGAACGATTTGTGATTTAATTTGTTTATTTAAAATAATCAACGGTATATTGGACACCCCTGACCTAGTTGAAATGATAAAATTCAGAGTACCTACAAAGTTTGCTTCACGTCAAAATGCACCTTTTCATATAGAAAATCTTCGAAATAACTTTATTATTAACTCACCAATAAATAGATTGCACCGCCTTGGAAACCAATATAGTGCTGTTGATATGTATATTTAATGTACACACTATAGATGGTTTCAAAAGGATGCTTAACGCATATTATAATTTTTGATTTTTACTTTGCTTTGTTTATTTTTGTTGTTTAAATTGAATATGTAATACTGTTTATTTTTTTTCTTCTTTTATGTCTAGTTTTTTTTTTATCATTTACCTCTATTTTCTTTTATTATGTTGTTTTATATTGTTCTTCCTTTAACTACTTACTGTTTATTCGAAATACTGGTTTATTCGAAACAAATGAAACTACAATATAAATAATAACTTAATTGATTTGTAATGTCGTGGGTCGGAACTAAAAGATAAAGATTAAACGCCACTCTACTTTATTAAACGATCGCCACATGAATAACAATCTGTCGATCAGCTCGTATCAACGATAGTGGGCTATGGTTCGTTGATCCTCGTCAATCGTCCGTTCGAGAATCCTGAGATCATACGTGTTGCAGCCGACCAGGCGCTGTTACATGCTGATCGATTGTGTATATTTATTAGCAAAATTGAAGTGTGAGTAAATAAATATGAGTTTCTTTATTCTTTTCAATACAAAATCGCATTGAATACATTACAATACAGTTAAGTAACAAAACGTTACTTTAATTCGTGTCGATGAAGACTTTTCAATTGTATAGTAAGTATACCGATCGCAAACAAAGAACTGTTTACTGGGTGAATCGCTGAAACAATAAAAATAAATAATAAACGTTTCTATCTCCATTGAATGAATCTACAGAGGCAATAGCACCCCACGGTTACACTGGAACCACCCCTGACCAGATAAGCTCAGGGACGTGCCTTGAGTACGTCGCACCAAACTGGATTTGTTTAAAAAATAACGACCGCAGAGAGTATTATCTTTGAGGGCGCCATTTTATAGGGTTAATACAATATTCAGTTTGAATTTTACATTTTACCTACTAAATATAAAATTAATAAATAAATCGTGAGAGAGCTAAGAGATCAGAAATACGCCGCTCAAATTACTGATGTTAAGGTGATCACAAATGAATGGCGTGTGAATGAACAAACATTTTTGTTCTTAAACTGAGTACGCGTCAGGTATTTGATATAAAATTCAGATTTCGATGGGTGATGGCAGAGCGGCAAGTAAGTATAGACCACATGAGCCCCCAAAATGTGGCAACTTGTAATTGGGTGTGTGATAAAGTAATATATGATGTAGTAACCTGTTATATGCCCGAGAAGCAATATAAAACAATATAGAATATCTCTGTGCCTTATTAAAAATAAAATATCTGTGAGACGATGAATATCATGAGTCTGCAGAATGTGGTAAACTTGTTATTAAGGCGTGTTTAATAAATATTTGACCTTTTTTACATAGTAGGTATCGGTATATATTATTTTATCGACGTGAATATTTAATTAAATCTAATAATCTAATTAAGAGATTGTAAGGTCAAAAAAAAAACATTTATTAAAAATATCATTAAACCATAAAAATATCATTAAACCAGCCATAAACGACTGGGTTGTGGCCAACGCTAAACTCCTCACTTACAAGTCACTCCATAAAGTATTCAAATTTTGTATGGAAAATTTTCAACATTTTCATGAAATGAGTTTGTTCAATTATTATATTATATTTATATATTTTATTATGATAAATTGATAATTCTTCTATGCCATTTTATGAATGTGATGAGTCTTTTTACCAATTTGAAAATAAAAAATTGAAATATTAAGTTTCTTGAGCCTGGGGTCACTTGGAAATATTTGATAGTTTTAAAAATTGAGATGCACTTTTCAGATATCCTTCAAAATAAGTAAGTCTAAGCAAGTATTAAATATACATATTTGCAAAATTTGAAACTATAATTGATTAATTAAAATGAACACACCGTATATAGCACACAGCACATAGCAGATAGCACACACACATTGTGATGAAACTTTCAGAATACAATCTCAGCATGATACTAGTTGATAATCTGCAATAAAAAATAGCCTTAAAAATTGCGAAATCATAACTCTTCACTATATCCCCTTGGGTTAGTGAGGAGTAAAAATGATTTATCGAAAACGTTGCTACCTCTTGGACTATTAACCGAGAAACAATTCAAAATAAAATTAAGTCAGAAATTAACCTACTCTTCATATTATCTAAGTGGTCAAATTTAGTCTATTCTGTTTCCATTGTGGGCATCTTCTTTCCGAGTATATTGTATTAAAAAGTAATTATTTTCATAGACCATGCATAAACCTTTGTCCTTCTTTCATTCCGCTATTCCTGTATGTATACTATGTAATATTGTCCCGAGTCCTGTATAAATCTAACAATCCTTGTAATTCACCGCATATTTGTTGTCCTCTATTCCTGAAATTCTAATTATCTTCCAGGAATAAACAATTACCTACACTACGACATTTTCCTGGAAAGGACATAAACAATTTACTGTAAAATACCTTCACCTTTGAATAAATATACAACTTGAATATCTTATACGTAGATACAAATTGTATTCATACTAGGTATTTAATTTAACATTTTTTTTAGTCTGTCAAGTTGTAAGTATCTATTGCAATAATCATTATAAATTCTGCCTCTCAAAATGCTAGATGTGACTAGCGCTAAGGTTATTTTATTTTACTCGTTTGTAGATTAATACTGTGTTAATTTTTTTTAATCAAGGTATTTTTTTAATTTAATTTATAATTAAATACTTATTATATTTTTAACTAACAGTATACTTAATGAGCAATGAAAGAACAGCGCTACCGAAATACATTTCGTGGGGGATGAAAAAATCATATTTCACACTATAACTGTAGTATTAAAATAGCAGTTTTTAAAACTTTGAAGGCCATCTACGAAAGCCATCAGCACTATTCATATTATTGGGTCGTTGTTACCTGCTTTGGCATCCTAATACATTAACTTAACAGAATATCGAAGTCTTCTATCCTACTCCATAGGGAACGTTTCAGAACTTATAGCTCTATTCATCCTCGGAACGGCTGCTCATCGGACAAAACAAGAAACTACTATCATACCACTACCATTAAGAGTCAAACCACAAACGTGGAGGCACCACAGTTATGTCGAGGTTCTCACAATTCAACAGTGCTCGGTAACTGGTGACTCGACAACGAACCTTCACCGCGCATTGACAGTACTTTCAGTTCTTTGATTTCCATGCCGAGCGAGATGTCGGCTACACCATCTCATCAGCATGGCAAGCTACCGCCAAGTCAGACAAGGCCCACCAGTTATGGAGCCTTATAGAAGCCGAAAATCTTGGCTTGCCTATGAATATTATTCAAGATCTAATATTTTTAATTTGTTTTATTGCAACCATACTACAGGATTAAAAATTTAACCGTATGTACATAGATACGATGCTTTACAGGGCCACAAATGTAAATATTATTTTGGAATGCGATTTTAAAAATAATTTTCATGGCTATTATATCTAATTTTACGACTGCTAATTCGTAATGGAATCCCATTATCAATTATATTATAAAATTACTTAAAAAATAAGTAAGAACACAAATTTTCAACTTTTTTTCCACTAATTTAAAAAGATTGACCACTGACGCGTTTCGCTCAAAGAGCATCTACTGAATCGTTACATTAATTTTTTGACATTTTCCAATTTTCTTTCAGGGTTTGCCTGTTCCGAGGGGTTTAGGCTCGCCCCTGGGGGCAATCCACCCCTTAGTACCCATATACAGAAAAAATCAGCCTTTATAAAATGACGCAAGTCTGGCAGAAGCTGGTTCTTGCTCTAATGCAGCAATCAATTTGATTTGGAAGAACCTTATTATTCCATCTTTATTTAAATATTTGATTATATGTATTGTGATATTCTGTCTACAAATAATTATTTGTTTGACATAATTATATATGTATATATTTTATATATTTATGTAGTGTATGACAATCACAAAGAAACGAATCTTTATTGTATGTCAAAGAGTTGAAAATGAAATTAAATATACATACTCAAAGGTTTTCAGTAATTGTTATTATTAATGCTAACAAAGAAGATTTGTGTCACAACTAACGAATAGTCTACTACAAACCTTAACTTATTATAATCTAGAATAATAATTAATGCCTTGCGGGTACAACAAGCTTTCTGATACAGATTTTGGGAATCCGATATGGTAACAGCGATTAAAATAATGTATTAATATACAAACTGTAATAATATTTCCAATTTTATACGAAAAGGTAATAGTGATACAAAGTAAATAACGTTATACCCGAAGCAACTATATCATCAACAGACATAATTTCCTATGTCTGTTTTATGTTTGTCTGCTAAAATCAACTTTAACATATCACGCGCACATATATAAAAATAATAAAATATATCATTGAATTTTACGATATACAGATTAATACAATTGATTAAGATAAATTTAGATATTGCGGAGTAAATAGGAAGAGAGTTAAGTGATAAGAGATGCGACATGTTGACTGGTAGAAGGACATTTAAGTTGGGATAGATGTCATATTCGTAGTACATCGGACATTCAAAGAACACATGATCGAGTGTTTCCAATTCTGCCACGCATGAACATGATGGGTTTTCTTTTATATTTATTTTATATAAGTGAGTAGCAATTGAGCAATGACCCAATCTCATTCTCGAGATTTTAGAGATCTCTCTTTTGGACATTATTTTCTTTGTGAAACCAAGGAAAAGATGGAATGTTTAATGGAACCAAGAGGTATAATATTGCATAATTTCAAGCAGTGTTGTTTGTGTAATTCTGCTGATGGCGCATCGATCACAAAATTCAAATTATCAGGAGAGCAAACGAATATTTCATGATTGCATATAATATATATGCATTCATTCTATTTCTATCCCTGTTGGGAATCAATAATATATTTTTAACGAACCAAGTTCTCAATAGATGGAGTTAGAAAAAAATTCTTCGTAGCTTCCATGGATGGCGATGACGTATTTTACTTATTTTCAAGCGAGCAGACTTAAGTAACATAATATTATGTATAACTTTCAATAGTTAAATTGATAGGGGAACTGAATATAAAGGAATACTAGGTATAAATGAAAACACTAATTAGTTTTAGTTTCACTATTTAAATAGTGAAACTAAAACTAATTAGTGTTTTCATTTATACCTAGTATAATGGAGTTTCACCACGAATTATCCGTCGACAAAATTAACAAGTTATAAAGGAATAATTGATAAACGTTGCGCAAGAGCTTAAAGTGATCACGTAAATCAGCCGATGACAGGTGGTATGCCCTGTAGGTGCCTCAACTTCCCGGTTCTCCTATAATATTCCAACTTTGTCTCTATCTGTGTCTTTGTCTCATGTAGATTAAGAAATGTATATCTTCGAACTATGTAAGTAATGCAAGATACGCGGTCTTATAAAAAATATGATTCAAATATCAGGGGCGCATTGAACAAGATGAAGATACACAAACAATAGATCATATTTATAATATTTAACTAGTGAAGCTTTTATTGTTATACAATAAGCTATAATATTCACAAATAGACGAAAAAGACAAACTAAAAGCAAAAGACAAAA